>VRLP01006021.1:0-31766 GCA_009660295.1 Lophius piscatorius | reverse complement strand
CATGAACTAACTTTTCTGCATCTTTTTGTGACAGAATGTGTCGTATTTTAGAAATATTGCGCAAATGAAAAAAGGCAGTCCTAGAAATCTGTTTTATGTGGGAATCAAAGGTCATATCCTGATCAAAGATAACTCCCAGGTTCCTCACAGTGGTGCTGGACGCCAAGGTCATACCATCCAGAGTAGATATATCATCAGATAAATTGTTTCTAAGGTGTTTGGGTCCCAACACAATAACTTCCGTTTTATCTGAATTTAATAGTAAAAAGTTGCAGGTCATCCAAGTCTTAATGTCTTTGAGACACGCCTCTAAATTGGATAAGTGACTAGATTCACCTGGTTTCATTGACAAGTACAATTGTGTGTCATCAGCATAACAGTGAACGCTTATGGAGTGTTTCCTGATAATGTTGCCTAAAGGGAGCATATATAGTATGAATAATATTGGCCCAAGCACAGATCCCTGGGGAACTCCGTGGGTAACTTTACTATGCATGGAGGATTCATTGTTAACAGATACATACTGAGATCTGCCACATAAATATGACTTAAACCAATTTAATGCAGTGTCTTTGATGCCAATTAGGTTTTCAAGTCTTCGTATTAGAATTTGGTGGTCAATAGTATCAAATGCAGCACTAAGATCCAACAAGACCAGAACAGAGGCCAGTCCCTCATCAGATGCCATTAAAAGGTCATTCGTAACTTTGACCAGTGCTGTTTCTGTACTATGGTGAACTCTAAAACCTGATTGGAAATCCTCAAATAAACTATTCTTACGCAGAAAATCACACAATTGTTCGGCCACCACTTTCTCTAAGATTTTAGAGAGGAAAGGAAGGTTAGATATCGGCCTATAATTTGCTAAAGCCTCTGGATCAAGAGTCGGCTTTTTAAGCAGCGGTTTGATTATAGCTATTAATTTCCGTCTTCTTCGGCAAATACAGAGACTCACTGCTCCATCTAGTATTATAATTGAACTCTTTATTACACAATCTCTCACAAACAAATCATGCGTCTCACATGACCACATTTTTGGCAAGTGTCCGGACGTGATATGCCTAACAGACACCTGGCAACAACCAAATGTTTTTTCTGTCCCCAGCACTGGTCGTGGTGGTGGTCTGTCTGTCATGTACCGCAGTGATTTGGATTTTTCTTCACTGCCCTTGCCAGAGATCTTTCCTTTTGAATGCCTGGCATTTAATTGTAAGCCCCCTTTCTCCATGACCATACTTCTAATCTACCGACCACCCAAACCAAACCCAGCCTTCATCTCTGAGATGTACAACCTTTTTTCAACATTTTGCACAACCTCTGCCAATATTATGGTACTTGGAGATATGAACATTCGTGTCAACTCACCTGCCAGTCATTTTGCATCCGAATTTCTCCAACTACTGGATTTTTTTAATCTCAGGCAACTTGTCGATGTCCCCACCCACACCATGCAGCACACTCTGGATCTTGTCATCACAGACTGCTCCTCTCAGCAATCTTCCTGTCTACAATCTAGGTGTGTCCGACCACAAGGCCGTCTACGTAGAATTGTCACTTGTGTCCCCCCTAACCAAGAATAAATGTCAAATCTACTTCAGAAATTTGAAAAACATCAACCCAGAAACCATGACAGTCGACCTCCAGCATCTTCTTTCTGCAAACTTTGTATCAGCCAATGACTCAGTGGATTTCTACAATAAGAGTAGTATCCTGGATCGTCACGCCACTGTAAAAACTAAAACAATTCTCCCGCTCAGCCCCCTTGTTCACCAGCGAGCTATGGAAGATGAAGGCAGCTGGGCGTGCCCTCGAGCGGTATTACAAGGCTTCAAGTCTCTCTGTCCACAAGCTAGCCTTTCGGGAACACCAAAAGGCCTACTCAAAGTCCCTTAGAGTGGCACTGTCAGTGTTCTACTCGAACATTATCAAAACCAGTCCTGGAAATTCTAAGCGGCTGTTATCCACTATCAATCATCTTATTCTACCCCACTTACAGAAATTACAGAAGAGCACTGTAATAATTACATTGCTCTCTTCATATCGAAAAATTGTTTCAATCCGTTATGTCCTTTCTGGTTCCTCCACTCTACCTATCCAGTCTGCTTACTCACAGTTTGAGATCTCCCAGCCTTTAAAGTGTTTCCCAGAAATCTCACAACAGGAGGTTGAGGTTATCATCACGATGATGAAACGCTCCATCTGTGCCCTTAACCCTTTCATTACAGCCCTGCTGAAAACTAACATCTCTTCCATCAGTCCCCTGATCAAAGCTGAAATAAACCAATCCCTCCAGGCTGGCTTTGTTCCTTCTGCCCTAAAAGCCGCCATAATCAGACCACTCCTCAAAAAACCCACTCTAGAGCCAGAAGTTTTTTGCAAATTACAGGCCCATTTCCAAACTCCCATTCCTCTCCAAAGTACAGGTAAAAGTATTTGCTGCCCACCTCCACCTCAAATACAACCACCTCTTTGAAACCTTTCAGTCTGGTTTCCGCTCCGCCCACAGCACAGAAACAGCTCTGCTTAGAATCACAAATGACTTACGGATGGCAGCAGATGCTGGTTCACCTTCCCTCCTGATTCTCCTTGATTTGTCTGCTGCCTTCGAAACTGTTGACCATGGAATACTCCTACACCGCTTACATCACACCATTGGACTCACTGCCACGGCCCTAAACTGGTTTCAATCCTACTTCACCGATAGAACAGAATACATTTCCCTTGGAAGTTCAAGGTCCCGCACATACACCGTCACCTGTGGGGTCCCCCAGGGATCGGTCCTTGGCCCATCAGTTGATATGGTCTCTCATTCCATTGATACGCTGATGACATGCAACTCTACATATAAAATGACACATGTTCCTCCGCAGCTTCTCCATCCTCATCGTCATCATCATCTCCCAACTTTCCGCGCTTGTTTGGAGGAGATAAAGGTGTGGATGAAAAATAACTTTCTCCAGTTGAACAGCTCCTAAACTGAAGCAATTTTAATTGGGACCCCCCATCAGACCCAATCTTCCTCCATAACCAGCATTACCTTCTCTGGTCACGTCATTCCTCTCTCTTCATCAGTCACCAACCTCGGCGTAAGATTCGACCCTCAACTCACCTTTGAATCCCACATCAAACACATCTGCAAGATCTCCTTTCACCATCTCAGAAATATTTCCAAACTCCGTTCTTCACTCACCTTGAGTGATGCTGAAAAGCTGGTTTACGTGTTTGTCTCCTCCAGACTGGATTACTGTCACGCACTTCTCATCGGGATCCCTGATAACAGTCTTCAAAGACTTTAGTATGTTCAAAACAGTGCTGCAAGGATCCTGATGAGAGTGCGTAAACAAGAACACATCACCCCCGTTCTTCAATCCCTTCATTGTCTTCCCATCTCCACTAGGATTGATTATAAGATCTCTCTCCTCACTCATCAGTGCATCCATGGTAATGCACCCCCCTACCTAAAAGAACTACTCACCCCGCTAACCTCAACATGATCCCTCCTTTCTACCCACTCATACCGCCTCCTCCTTCCCCGGAGTAAGCTCAGCACCATGGGTGATCGGTGATTTTGTTACAACAACCTCAGCTCCTTTAATATGTCAGAAAATCACCTTGCAAACGACATCTATCCCTACAGCATGTTAAAGACAAAATATCCCCATTGAAACCCATTCAAACTGATCATTTTTATTTCAGTGTGATTAGACAAAAACATTTTGCTTTCAATATTGTAAGGCTTAGCCATTGTTGCCATTGTCCATATTCTTCAAAAATCAAAACAAAGAAAGAAGTACAATCCAGAAAGAGAATGAAATAATGTTTGGGTGCATATGAAATACCCGTCCAGATCTAAGTTCTTCTGTGCAGCAAGTAGAATTCCTCCTTCTC
The DNA here is from genome assembly GCA_009660295.1 of Lophius piscatorius. Classification (NCBI taxonomy): domain Eukaryota; kingdom Metazoa; phylum Chordata; class Actinopteri; order Lophiiformes; family Lophiidae; genus Lophius; species Lophius piscatorius. The sequence continues at coordinate 27,878 of VRLP01006021.1, read as the reverse complement.
AGTCTCTATGTCATTCTCACATATGGACACACCATAACCAGAATGTAAAGGGTTAAAATCCTGAAAATAAATAAATATTTGGCGGTCATGTATAAAGAGTGAGGACATCTGAGGTATTAATATCTAATATATGTTAATGGACCAAGGGATGTGCCCCAAATTAACAAATATGTGTTACCTCTATTAAGCTTTTTTTCTCTCCCCGGATTGCCTCTGTTTGGTTTATTAACAATTAAACCATAACACAAACAGCACATTTCTGTCCCTTGCATTTCAGGATTAACATTTTTACTTCACTTCACATCACTTACACAATACTTTAAATGATTAAACAAAACATCTGTCTTTCTATCCAGCTTGATGCTGTGATCAACACATTTCCATTGTTATATAAATAAAATAAATATTGTTTATGAATGAATTGACATTGATAATTCATTGACAATTAACTGGTTAGAACTAGCGATTTTCAGCTGGTGTAACTCCAAAGTAATGTGCAAAGTCCCTTTAAATATGACTAACTTCACATTCGACTTCTGTAAGATGTACGGATCGCTGATATATAATGTTTAGTAAGTGCTTGCGTTCCTTTTACCAGGCAACCGACTAAAGGCATGACCAATAAAATCAACTTTACAAACTTATAGTTAATACATTTAACTACATAGTAGTTAACAAACATATAGTAAATACATGTGAATGAAACTTTGTGGTATGTCTACAGGGAAGAGGAACCTTCCGTGGTAAAACTCACTTGTCTATTTTATAGTGCTGGGCAACGATTAAAATTTTTTATCGCGATTAATCGCATGATTTTCTGCAATTAATCGCGATTAATCGCATTGTAATGCACAAAATTCAATATATAAAAGTAGTGTATTGTGCATTTTTATTTAAAAAGTACTGCTTTATGAACAAAAGTGCAATAATATTTGGTTCGAAACACTTTAAACAAATAAGGTGCATTTAAACAGCAGTATTAGCTTTACACAGTAGAAGTTAAAACCTTTCTTGTAAATCTCAACTTAAACATTAATATTATCAAATCAACAATAACATTTATAAATCTGTTTTTTCTATTTTTTCTGAACAGGTACCAGCAGAAACATTTTTCTTTTATGATTGATCAGCATGAACACTCTTTGTTCAGTAGCAAGTGTCCCTGTTAAATGGAGGTTAAGTGGTCCATTTAAAAAAGGACTTAAAACTTTCCTTTTTACCAGAACCTATAACCTTAATTAACATTGCTGGTTTTTGGTAAGGCTTTTATATAGTTATTATTTTATTTTTTATTGATGCTTTTATCTGCTTTTGCTTTGTAGCACTTTGAGATTTGATCCAAATGTAAAGTGCATTATAAATTAAATGTATTATTATTATTATTATTATTAAGAACAAAAAAAAGTACACAGTTGGGATTTACTGTGCAGAGGAGTTTTTAGTGTGTGAAGTCGATGTTTGTACTCGCCTTTGTAGTCCACTCATTTTCATTTAGCACTTTGAGATTTTAGTTTGAGATTTGATCCAAATGTTAAGTGTGTTTTAATAATATGTATTCATATTATTATTGTTATTATACAACTTGTGTATTCTTCTCGTGACGGTGCGCCTTGAGGGAGGCTCATACGTACCGTCATTCGTTGCGATCCTAAGAACGTTCCTCATCTTCCACAAAAAAAATCGCCCTGCAGTTTGTAGCTATCCACTTCACTATGGCATTTCTTAGCTTGTCTTGCTTTTGTTTATCTATACTTCCAACATACACCCAACATAGTCTGACATAGCCTCCCTCCACTGCTTGTTTGGTGGGGTGATTCGCTGGCATCAGCGGTGTGTAGTGCATTTAAGAGATACTTGATACTTCGGACTCGAAGTACTCCGGTGATAAGAAAATTCAACTTTGCAGTGGTTACAAATAACTTTGGTTCTATCAACGCCGCCGTCTTGAAAGAAAATTTACATGTAAGAGCTTGGTACCTTTCTCTGTTCTGGTTCATGTGAGTGCTGCAGCAGTCTTAGGCCCGCCACAAATGCTCTCATTGGATGAGACGCTTGATGATGCCATCCCAAGCCAGTACTGATCAACATCCCACCCGTCTTGTGGCCAATAGTTTTCCGTATGTGTATTCAGAGCCAATGAGCAACGGACTTTCAAAATAATAATAATAATAATAAAAAAACTGCGTTAATGCACGATAAAATAATTGTCGCCATTATTTAATTAGTGTGTTAAAGCAATGATAACGCGTTAACTTGCCCAGCCCTACTATTTTTATCTTTTCCAGATAGCAAAAGGAACTTCAATCACTCTGAAACTCACAAAAATAATGATGTGCACCTCAAAAAGTAAACATTTATGGTTTATTTATAGTTTACTGACCTGTATTAAGCAGGTGAAAACAAGAGCAATGAAGATAAGTTGCGCTTCATTTCTCCACTTAATGCCTCTGAGGAAATAGCGGAGGAAGGTGCTCAGGTACCGCTTCTCATAGCAATCAGATTCCGGTCCATTGCGATCAATATAAATGTACCACATATAAAAAAAAAGGCTTCTAAATGCAAGTGTATAACTGTATAGGACACCAAAATCATTATTAGAATAATAATTATCCTCAGATTTACCACATGTATGTGGGAACCCTATTTTAGGGGTGCCACATATTATGTGTTGATAAAGAAGGTATTGGACCCAAATGAGCAGAGGCTAAGACTAAGAGGAAACGTTCTAAAGGGATGTAGTGTCATAAAGAGAGTGAGGGCAACACTAATGGCTGAGAGTTTGTGAGGAGATATCTTGATCTGGCTGTTAGCATGAGGCTTTATAGGCTGAGGCAGGGCTTGAGGCTGGCAGAGGGATCCTTAGCACAGGAGAGGGACAGGGTTTACCATAAACAGGCAGGTCACCAAGACCGAGATAATCTCAATAACAACAAGCAAAACCTTTTATTTCACTAAGCTAAGAGACCGCAACATTGGAAGTCGAATAATCTGTCGATGGATTGTTGCAGAACAAGGATATTTAAACTGGAGAGTGATGACTGGATGGAGGTCAGGTGAGGAAATGGTGTGTGGAGCAGCATCCAAACTTACACCAACCTCGGAGGAAGAAGAGAGGAAGAAATTAAACATGGGGAGACAGTAGACACATAAAGCAATATACCATTCACCATATTTACTTTTTTTCATGGAATTATATTGATAAGCACTCAGAACACTTTTTATATCTATTATGTTAAACTAATAGATAGATAGGTGGATGGATGGATGGATGGTTGGATGGTTGATTGGTTGGATAACAAAACATGCTATATCTGTCTTTGAGATCGGGAACCCTCAATAGTATAAGCTTTTCTTTTTCTTCCTGTACCTTTGTGCAGCTATAAAATGACGTGTGCCTTCACCTGGCCGCATCACCTGATGGCTACGGACAGAGAGGCCGTGGAGACCATCGTCACCCAGTATGGTTTCCAGGATGATGTGGCGTATGGACACACCAAACTTTTCGTACGAACACCCCGCTCTCTCTATACTCTAGAGCAGGAGAGAGCCACCCTCATCCCCATCCTGGTGCTCTTCCTACAGAAGGTCTGTCTATTTGTATAGCTATGGTGTTCACCATTAGTGATGCCATTTTTTTTATTACTTCTCTACACCTTCAGCAAGATTTAATATTGAAATGTCAGACCTCTACAGCTTTTCATGAAGTCATTTTGATATATAAAGTCTATTTAACTGACACATAGGTGTGATTTATTGTAATGGCAGCAGACACCATGTGATTATGTTTCATTACCATTTAGAACCCTTCTGGGTGAATTTTTAAACCTGTTTGAATCCTCATTTCTGACTAACAATAATAGAGATAATGAGATCCAGTATTGTTCGATTAAAGTTGACTAACTCATTTGGTAAATTAAATGCGCTTTTCTTCTCTTTATCTTTCTTTCTGACCCACTTAGAAGACTTTGCAGAGAAGCCTGGTTCTTTAACTGGAACACAAGTTTGTCTGCAGCTCAGCAGAACGCTCTCTTCCCGAACATCATGTCTCTTCTTCTTAAACACACAGGTGTGGCGTGGGGCTTTAGCTCGTATGAGGTGCCGACGGATGAAGGCCATCTACACGATTATTGGCTGCTATAAACGCTACAAGGTGAAGGCCCACTTCTGGGAGGTTGAAAGGAGGTTTGCTAATGTGCGAACAATGGCAGACTATGGAAAGAGTCTGGAGTGGCCAACCCCGCCTTCAGCTCTGACCCAGTTTCACAACATCACAGTCATGTTGCATCGCAGGTCAGATCCTACAAATTCAAACTCATTCATACACTCATCAGCCATAACATAATAATCACTGACAGTTGTAGTTGGAATTACAATGATTATCGCAGCAGCATGCCACCTGTCACTATGAGCCAGCAAATTAAGCTTATGTGTTGCTGCATCAATGGTGCCCAAAAGCTCATTGATCCATGTGGGGAGGGAAAGCCGTGTTCTCTGATCCCACAGAGGAGCTACTGTTGCACAAATTGATGACAAGTTCAATATGTGTCATTGCTGCTGCGTTAAAACCAGAAAACACATGAAGTTGCTCACATTTAACGTGAAATAAACCTTTACGCTGTTCTTTTTTCATTGGAAATTATTCTTTGAAACTATGCTGATAGAGAGGGAGACTGAATTTGAATTGGGTTTTTTTTCTGTAAAGAATATTTCTATTCAGTTAGTTTGTTCAAAATTCTATAAAATTAGCAAATAAGAATAAAATTGTCATAATACCTCAGTTCAAAAATAGCCAGTTTGAGTCCTTTTCGGCCCCTGATGAGGACTCTTTTTCATCTTTAATTTTGGCTCCCCACTGCGATGGAGTTGGATACACCTGCTCTAGCAATGTAGATCCACTATCCTTCCTTTTCATGTGTCCAAACCATCTCAATCTGGCCTCATTACTTTGTGTCCAAAACCCCTAACCTTAGCTGTCCCTTCGATCCTGATCATCTGCTCATTTCCTGCCCATCCTCTTCATCCTAAAAGAAAATCTCAACATCTTCAAATCTCCCAATCTAGCATTACCTCCTATACTTTGATCAGTGCCATTGTCTCTAAACTGTAGTCTCACTACCATCCTGTAAACCTTTCCCTCTGCTTTTTCTCTTTACATACTCCTCCTACAGGGTCAACCCTATCCAATTTCTCCTTAAATCCACACCATGATAAAGCAGTTTGTACCCTCCTCTGAAGCGTCTACCCTTTCTGCCTTTCAACCAGCTCTCTTGGACATGCAAGATATCTACCTGCCTTCTCTAATCATATCTGCATGGCTGTATACCTGTCATTGTGCCAACATTTAAAGCTCCTAGTTTCAACCCCATCACTGCATTTCCTCATCTTTCGTTTTCTCTTGACATGTTTCCCCCTCTCACTCTTCTTTTCCTTTGCCCAACAGCCATAATTTCTGCCAGCCAGCTACTTATTAAAAATGGTTGGTGGTCGGCTGCTCAGATCCCACCGATCTGGTTTGGTTTTTCTGGTTTATAGTTCTGCATTGATTTGATGATGATAATAGATTTGGCATGGGTTTTACGTTAAAAGTCCTTCCTGACAAAGCCCTCCCTATTCATCATTTACGGCATATATTTATCTAAATCCAACAGTAATTTGCATAAAAGTTGAGTTATCTTCGAAAATACTGTTTTGATCCTGTTCCCTTGTTTTCAGGTGGTGGGCAAGGCAGATTGTGATTAACATCCCTCCGTCAAACATTGTGGAGGTTCGGGCCAAAGTTGCAGCTCTGACTGCTCTGAGTGGAGAAAGGAAAGACTGGGGTGTCAGCAGACCCTGGGAGAGGGATTACCTTGCCAATGTAAGAATAAAAAAATTACAACAACCAAGTATAGATTTTATAGCGGGTTACTTTTAACCTTGAAAATAATTGAATACCACCCAAAGATAATTTGGGAAATTAAGAAACTTAGAATTAATCAATTCTTAATTTGATTAAACTTAAAATTCTCACAACTGAAAGTCATGAACTCTGTCATTTCTCTTCAAGAAGGAAAGACAGGAATATGCAATGCAATATTATGAACCGACAAGTATACCTTTATTGTTGCTTACCTGTAAATCTTTTGGATCTATATCCGTATTTGTATTTGTTATTTGATATTTGTATTTATATTTGTATTGGTACGAAATCTACTGAGTATGGTGACGGTCTGCCTACCTGTTGCTGCAAGTGTACCATCACCCGGAGACTTCTGTATCTGTTTGTTTCATCGTTTATGTCCGTTTCTGTTTGTTCATCGTTGATGTCAGTTTTTTCCATCTTGTTCATCACTGCCCCTGTGACACTTCACCAAAAGCCGTTGTTGATCCCTTTTTGTGTTTGCTAGCTTTTTCTCGGCATCATGTCCCTGAAAATAACGACTACTAATGTCTTCTGTGCGTCTCGTCCATGGCAAACAGCAAAAAACGGGCTAGTCTCCACGACTGGCATGATGATAAATTATTCCTCCACCCAACTGATGAAATTCAACAACTACAACACTCCGTTTTGCATATCAGTTATTAAACGACTTGGACTCCTTCGCCGGCCCCGTTACGTTCACAGAAGTTGCCGTTCTAAGTATGTTTACTCCTGCACCGATAACTCCATTCCGTCCTTTTGGTCTTACATGAGCACCGTCGCGTCTCAGACTCGTCATCAGAACGCTGTCACTCTTCCCACTAGTGGCACTGGAGTTTCCTCCATAAAGCGACTGATTGTGCGGGTTAGAAAAACGTGGAGTAGATTATAGTCTTCTTCGGCCAATACAGAGACTCACTGCTCCATCAAGTATTATAATTGAACTCTTTAATACACAATCTCTCACAAACAAATCATGCTTCATACATGACCACATTCTGGACATGTGTCTGGATGTGATGTGCCTTACAGAAACCTGGCAACAACCAGATGTTTTTTCTTTTTGTCCTGAATGAGATCTGTCCCGCTGGCTACTGTTACCTCCAGAAAGCCCCCAGCACTGGTTGTGATGGTGGTCTGTCTGTCATCTACCGCAGTGATTTGGATTTGTCTCCCCTGCCCTTGCAAGAGATCTTTCTTCTTAATGCCTGGCATTTAATTGTAAGCCTCCTTTCTCCATGACAATACTTCTAATCTACCGACCAACCAAAGCAAACCCACCCTTCATCTCTGAGATCTACAACCTTTTTTCACCATTTTGCACAAACTCTACCAATATTATAGCATTTGGAGATATTAACATTCGTGTCAACTCCCCTGCCTGTCGTTTTATATCCGAATTTCTCTAACTACTGGATTGTTTTAATCTCAGGCAACTTGTTGATGTTCCCACCCACACTCTGGATCTTGTCGTCACTGATTCTGCTCCTCTCAGCAATCTTCTTGTGTACGATCTGGGTCTGCCCGACCACAATGCCGTCTATATGGAATTGTCACTTGTGTCCCCCCTCACCAAGCCTAAATGTCTAATCTACTTCAGGAATTTGAAAAACAGCCCCCTGGTTCACCAGCGAGCTACGAAAAATGAAGGCAGCTTGGCGTGCCCTCAAGCAGCATAACAAGACTTCAGGTCTCACTGTCCACAAGTTAGCCTTTCGGGAACACCAAAAGGCCTACTCAAAGTCCCTTAGATAGGCACGGCCAATTTTCTACTTGACCATTATCAAAACCGGTCCTGGAAATTCTAAGCAACGGTTTTCCACTATAAATAATCTTCTTAAACCACAAACTCCCCCACTTACAGAAATTACCAAAGAGCACTGTAATAATTTCATGTATTTCTTCAAATCGAAAAATTCACTCAATCCCTTCTGTCCTTTCTGGTCCCTCCACTCTACCTATCCAGTCTGCTTACTCACAGTTTGAGATTTCCCAGCCTCTAAAGTGCTTCCCAGAAATCTCACAGCAGGAAGTTGAGGTTATCGTCAGGGCAATGAAACCCTCCACCTGTGCCCTCGGCCCCTTTTCTACAGCCCTAGTGAAAACTAACATCTCTTCCATCAGTCCCCTGATCACCGCTGTAATAAACCAATCCCTTCAGGCTGGCTTTGTTCCAACTGCCCTAAAAGCCACCATAATCAGACCACTCCTCAAAAAACCTACTCTAGATCCAGAAGTTTTTGCAAATTATAGGCCTGTTTCTAAACTTCCATTCCTCTCCAAAGTTCTGGTAAAAGTAGTTGTTGCCAGCCTCCAGGACCACCTCAAATACAACAACCTCTTTGAAACCTTTCAGTCTGGTTTCCGCTCCGCCCACATCACAGAAACAGCTCTTCTTAGAGTAACAAATGACCTACGGATGGCAGCAGATGCTGGTTCAGCTTCACTCCTGAACCAGCATCCCTTCACCGAAGTAGTGAAGGGATGAGCAGAGCTATATATTAAAATATAGCTTTACAAGACAGTCTGCTTTCAATAAACAGAAGCAGGATGTTGGATTGTACGTTTCACCACTAGCACACAATGCTATGCAATGCGAAAAAAAAATATTCCAGAAGGTGTTTGAAATACAGTCAGTCAGTCTGTGAAGGGTTCCAGAGCTATTTCTAAGGTTCTGGGACTTCACAGATACTGTATACAGTAAAACACATCATCTCCAGGTGGAGAAGACTTGGAAAGAATAGTTAACCGTCACAGAGCTGGTCTTTTTTCAATTTTTTTTACCTATACAGACCTCAGTGCGAGGAAGAACTGAATTGATGGGAAATGTTGGTTTTATATTTCTGGCACTAGAGGGAGCATAACTCCCAAAAGTTTTCATTATTTCCTTATAAGATAGATTCGATAGATCATAATGTACTCACCAGTTGGAGCTTATTTATGAAAAACACTCTTTTTTTACGGACATAACTTTGAAAGAGTGCATGAATCCTTTTCAAGCTTTATCCTGCCATAGACATAGTGTAAGGAACAACTGGATTGATTCAGGGAAAGGTAGGTTGTATATTTCTAACACAGGGGGGAAGCTGCATCTCCAAAAGTATTAGGGCCATAATTTCTCACACTTTGATCATATACTTCATGTTTTACTCTAATGGTTCAAGTTTCCTCAGTAGGTTGAGCTTTTTAGGAAAATGTGGTGTGGACATCACATTTACTTAGAGGATTTCAATCAGATGACTTGATTGTACACCACAGGGGATTGAGGACTTTTGGGGGGTATATCTTTGCTGTCAGGGACAACAGCATAGGTCTGTTTTTGGATGCTGGAGACATTCTTCTGATATTTACCATCTGATTCTTAGTCTTAAGTTATGACTTTATGTATAATGACTATTTTTCTTGCAAAATTTTGACTTTATTCTCATAATATTATAAGTTAATTCTAAGAAATTACTACTTAATTTTTTTAAAATTACTGATAATGCTATAACTTTATTCTCGTAAGAATATAACTCTATTTCTCGTACAATTACAAATTCATTCTTGTATATTTCTTAAAAAATGATATTGTACAATTACAAATTCTATTCTCAGAAAAAATGGAATATTACATCTTTATTTTCATACAATTATGGCTTTTTTTGCTTAAAATTTTACAAATTTAACCTCCACTTTTTTCTGTCAATGTTGTTCCCCTCATCGCTCTCTTTTCCATCTATTACTGGCAGCACTTAAAGCAACTTTAACCACCACAGGACCCGCTTTGCACTCTCAGCACAATATAATTTACCAAATAAGGAATTACTTAATGAAAATAACTGGGAAAGTCTATCAACTGTCAAGGTTTTTGCTTGAAGTCATTACAGTCGCAGAGACTGGAATAGACAGAATTGTGATTACAATCACATAAAAATCATCTGCTTTTATAAATATATGTGGTGCATGTGACAAACCTGACGGTGAGCAGCATTATTCAAAGGAGGATGGTGTCGATCAACACAGCCGCCATTCACTGCTCATTTACTAGCTAATTGGAGCATGTTTAGAGGCTTGAAAATCCAAGTCAGTGATCGTGAGCATGACTGATACAGAGTCAGTCACTTGTTTGGTTATGGGAGAGTCGGTGACTTACTGCCCTCCAAGGCTCCAGCTTCACGTGATTGTTGTTAATTCCACAAAGAGGCATAGATGAGTGGTTTTAATGCAGCCTGAAGCATGACCTGAATGTGACTGAAATTCGGTAATATCAAGAAAAAAAGACTGCTTGACCCAATCATTTATGTTTGCCACTTATTCTAAGAAACCTTCTACAGCGTAACAAGATTCCACAAGTTTAATTCGTCTAAATTTGAGATTCTTGCTAATAAAAATCGCGTCATTGCTCACAGGGATCTTATTAGGTCACAAGGCTGGAGGTGAGAGGAGACATTAAGCAAAACAATTTGTTGTTTGCATCATGCGGATGTCTCTGAATATGAATGTGTCCCTCTTGCAGGGGTGACCTGAGATAACAATTCAGCGCAGAGGTTTAATGTCTCTGCAGGCTAGTTGGGATATTCACTACATTTATAGCAAACCAGAATAATTTTTTTCTTGCTATGACAGCAACATATTGTCTATATTCAGGTATAATAATATGATAAGTGAAATGGTTAAAAACACTTTATTTCTTCTGCGTCAAGACCGACGCAGAAGACAGATTTACATAATGCTGAGTTCACAAGACTTGATTGTAGCCCGATTTAAAAAGATTTGGTCATTGCCGTCAAACTCCTTTCAACGGGCCCAACCGTGGACCAACGATTGGGTCGGTAAATATGGCATGATCAATGGACAGTGATGTGTCCTTTGAAACGCTTCATGACACTAATCTGAAAAAGTTTAGTATGTCAGAATGTTTTCAATGGCTCTAGACATAGACTTAGACTTACTTAATTGATGCGTAGCTAGGAAATTTAACAGTTACAGCAGCAGGTTGAAATAAACACAAAACACAAAAATGTAATATAAATATAAGCAAGAATATAAACATAAATGTAAACTTTAAGTAAAAGTGAGCTATATACAGAGACAGTGTGAAAGTGGCATGTAGTTGGAGTAAACAAGTGAAAGTGAGGTAGAAGAGATACTGCTTTAGGCAGAAATGATTTCCTGAAATAGTCAATGTGACGGTGCAGCTAGGTGTGTTTGTTGAAGGAGCTTTGCTGTCTGTCCAGAAAGGGGTGGAGAGGATACTCAGGATTATGCATGATGAATATAAATTTTTTCCCTTTTTTCATATCCTGAAAGGTGTCAGTTGTCCAAATTATTAGTGGCCAAACAGCCTTCTTGATCAGTTTATTAAATCTCTTTGTGTCTCCGCCTCCAATGTTGCTCCCCCAGCACACTGCAGTTAAGCAAAATGATAGTGAGGTGTGTGGTGGTGGATATAATAAGTTGTTTAAATTCTAAATATCTCGTTCCAAAATTGTTAAGATTTAAAGGTGACTGACAGCACTGCAATTTCAAAAAGAAAAAAAAACAAGCATAAAAAAAACATCTTCATTAATTTATCAATACATTAGCAGCAAATATGGAAAACATCTTCTGCTGAAGGTGCTCCATTCTTCTTGGAAGTATTTTTACAAGATATTGAACCTTGAGGCGGCTGGTATTTGATCCTATTCAGTCACAAAAGCTGAGTTGCTGATGTTGATGAGACCTGGACTGTTCCGATCCTTCCCAAAAGGGGAAAGGGGAAGAGCAAAGCTGCTTTCAGGCCAACAGGCTCTTCTACACCAAACCATTTCTTCTTAGAGCCCGCGTGTGAAGCGGGACTTTGCTATGTTGAAAAAAGAAATTAACTTCCACAAACCTTTAAAACAAATAACGAAACAAAATAAACAGTATATGGTCTGGCACCAAGACCTTATCCACATGTACATGTTTACTTTTAAAAACATAATTTTTTCGCTGCATTTGGCCCGTTTGTCCATTGTCTAAACGGTCGGCATAAACTGATACTTCGAAATCTCCTTCTAGACTTTAAGAGGCTGGACTTGAGGTGTCGACCTGTGTACTAATAACCAGGTATATCCGAGGCTGTCAGCATTAAACATCAGAATGTGTATCACTATCTCCTAGGTGTGACGTCACAGAATCTGTCGGTACCTGCTTTGTTAACACAATTACATTCCTAATCGAGAGGAGGAAAAATCTCTGTTTTTCAAAAAAAGACTTTGCCGAAAATGAACCATTTCTCATACTAGGGGATCAGACCAAGTGTTGCCAGCGCTTTTAATAAAAATGGGTCCCTTTTTTGGAGAGAGACAATTTTAGATTTCCCTCTTTCCTATATCAGGCTCTCTGCTTCTTTTCTAACTGAATGTCAAACACCGTGTTTGGTGACAACAGCCTCAGGCCCCTGAGCTTTCATCTGCTGCATATGGAATTAAATTGATAAAACGATTTGAAAAGGCTGAGAGGTCACTCAGAGTTGCATGTCTAACATTGAGATACATTTGTCTCACTGTATCAAAGCTTATGGCATCAAGTGGCCTTTTGTAATGATACTTTAATTCCTGTAGGTGCAAGACTCCCTTCAGACCAACTCCAGCTTCATTCGTGTTTCCATGGAACTGAAGAACAAAGATGAGTACAATCAGGTCATCTTTTCCAGCTCCTGTAGGAAGGTACAGTATTTGTCGCCTTTCTGAAGGGTGTGTTTGTTTTTGTTGCCTCCATTTCCCTTTAAGAGGTTTTTCTCACTTGCTGCTTTCTCCATCTACTCTCTCTTTGGTGTTATGTCATCTTTCAAGATTGCAGGTTCTTATGATGAAAACCACCTCTCAGACAGAGATATGAAGAAAGGAGATAGAATCAAATTGAAAACTATTATTTAAACTTGTGGTGAACTTGGTCCCATTCTCTCCTTGTGGGTAATAGCAATCATACTTTCCCTATCAGGGACTGTAGAGAGACGGCACCAATTAGATCTGCATGGAGTTTTAAGATATGGTATTTGAAGATATGCAGGCTGTAGTTAGAAAACCTTTTGTGCATAAAAAGGGATCACTTGTTTTTTTTTCCCTGAATTTGCCTTTTTTGGTTTTGTTAGGGGATGCAGGTCCTCAAGGAGAACCTGTTTGAGATTGAAAGTTGCAATAGCCAGGGGTTTGTGAATATGAAATTACTATTTTACTGCACATTGAAAATACATAAAACCAACAAAAGTGCTGAAAACTTCAACAGAGTCCCTCCCTCTCTCTTTGCAGAGGGAGCGACATTATCTTGTGGGTCATTAGGCCTGCCAGATACCCAAATATGTGATTAGATTTATTCACGTACTTGTTAAAAGGTACTTGTGGATGGTTTTAGCCCACTTTGTCGCAATGGAAATGATAATAAGTAGTACCTTGTTATAACCCAATATATCCTACATATAGCAAAAAATACTATTTTTGTCCAAGGGCAGAGATGCCATCAAGAAAGATCCAATAATTGCTAATGTCGTTAGATCATATCTGAGAAATGAAACGGAATGTGTGTTACTCTCTAATTTGTATTGCAATCGATTGCAATCTCTTGAAATTGTAGACATTTGTTAATGCTCCGTCCCTTAACCATGCCCTCAAAATCTGGATAAACTCTGGCCTCTACGCTGGTTAAACGTTGCTACCTCTTGCATTTAGTCTGTACTGAAGTATGAAACTCAACGACATTATCTGTAGTTATTAATTTTAATATGCTTAAAAATGTAAAAACTGAGAAAAGAGGCAAAGCTATAGGTCCCCTACAAGCAATTCATCGGTTTTTAAGGAGATAAGCATTGAACATATCAATATCAAACAATAAGACCTGTTAACATATGTACTGATGGTGGGGTGAGGACAACCTTATTGGCCACTATTTTTGGGGGTAAAAAAGACTCAAACAAAGAATTTACAAAAATGAAATTTTGTGGTTTTTGTTCCTTTCTCCCGATCAGGTGAATAGATTCAACAAAACCACAGATCGTGGCCTGCTCATCACAGACAAGTACGTCTACAAATTAGAGCCAAAGAAACACTGCAAGGTTTTGAAGAGGATTCCTTTAGATACTGTAAGTATTCACATGAAGAAACACTCATTATTACACAGACACACAATATTTGAAGCGCCGAAGCTCCACATATACAGTTTAAGACCTAAACTGAATTAGGCAAATTTAAATTAAATTACAATTCAATTCAGATATTTTTATGTAGCACCAAATCACAATGAAATTTATTGCAAGGTACGTTCCAAATGAATATGTAGAGTATGTAGAGGAGGAATGAGAGACAAGAGGATTTATTCCTCTTAGGATCCATTTGTCAAAGAGAAAAGCAGTGTTAGAGTGGAGTTTCATCCCAACGCTGTCTGCTTAGCTTGTACATTAGATAATAGGGGGGTCTTATCACATTGCTAATTTATTTGTCATAAAATACAGCTAATCATGTATAATAATATACATGGAAGTTCAGATATTTGACAGGGGCTACGTCAGTTAAAGATCCACTGTATAAAATTTAGTGGCATCTAGTGGTAAAGTTCCAGATATAATCCACCTCCACACCTCACACGCTATCTGAGAATCCGCGTTGGCCTACAAATGTCAAAAACTATGGGTCAAGGCTTACATGTTATTGTTATTAATTGTAATGGCCACAGCGGGGGCCTCATGACTGGCGAAAAAAAAGTGGGGTCACATGTTGGCGAAAAGACCAAGCATGCTGGCTACTGTAAAGCCTGGCCTGGACGCTCATAGCTAGCAACGCCATTAATAAGTTTTACATCATGATGTATGACCTAGAGTACTAATGCAAAATGTGCCAATATTATCGAGAGCCATAGAGAAGTTATGGATTTTAAGTCCATATCCAAACCGATATTTGATGGATTCTTGTCCAAACACATCACTACCCCTCCAAAAAGTTTGCTGAAAGAATTTGATCAGGTTTTGAATAATCGACAACAAAAAAAACAGTTGCATTCGAAAACATAAGCTCCTTGGCATAGTTACACAAAAACTTCCCTTACTCATAACACTACTATTCAAAAAAAGAAACACCAGGGACTGAGGTATCCTCTGTCTTGGTCCCTGATGTGGGTCATCCCCACAAACACCAGAGCTTACATTTTCCCTGAGGCAACTTTGTGGTGTTGTTCTTACTGTCTGGTAAACAACCACATCCTTCAAACTCTGTAAGGATGTTGCCACTGCTGGAATTCTCCAAGGGGATTTAGAACCTTTTGATCCTCTCAGGAACTAAATCTGCCCTTTGGACCTATGAAACTGGGAACTAAATTTAGTTCCTGTGAGGCAAAAAAACAACAACCCAGAAAACATTTTTCATGCCGGAGGGTAGGACTTTCCAAAGGCACAAAACTTTATGGACAAGGTTGGCTTTAAGTGGTTGGCCTCATGATCCAGTTTTTTAAAAAGAACACAGTGTGAGAGACTTGCATTGTGAATAAAAGAATTACAGATGAGACAAATAAATGAAAACATACCACATCGTTTACAATGTGTCTGTTTTGTAGTCTCCTTTCGATCTTTGGATTCACAAATTCACTAAACCTCTCTAATATCAAAGTCAGTAAATTAAAAGAACCGCTGATCATGTTGTTTTCTCTTGCTTTGCTTCCATCCCTATTTTCAACTAAACGAAGGAGGTTAAGTAATAATCCGTGTGTTTTTGGTTGTTAGGATCATGTTTTTGGTTAACTTTGATACTAAAAATCACCGGACTGATTCGCGTGGATCTCGGTCAGCCATGACCCCGAAAAAAAACAAAAAAACAGAGTTTGGTTCCGATCTAGGTTCATGAGCAAATCCAGGATTTGCTTACCCATTTTCCGATGCAATCATGAGAGGCAAATGATTGAAGGATTATTGTTTGTATTTGTAGTATACAGTACACTTATCAGTCACAATGTTGTAATCACTGAGAGAAGTCCCAGAAATTGTGTTTTCATAGAAAAAAAGATCCCCCTAGACAGTAAAATATGATCTATTCTACTACAATATTATATATACAATATAAATCCCCTTGAATCAATTCATAGCCACCAAATTTGGACTAAGTCGGATCACAGTTTAAGAAATAATGGTCCAAAAACTTTTGGAGATAAAGCTCTCCCTCGTGTAGAAAATACATAACTAACCTTTTCCCACCCCTCGCACTAATTTATATGCACTGTGTGTATGAAATTTGAAAAGGATCCATGAAAGAGTTCTTGAGTTATTGCTTGATGAAGAAAAATCTTGTCTTCTGATAATTAGAAGAAAAGTCGTAGTTATCTGACTTAGATTTATGGGTTTATACAGACAGATCTGGTATAACAGAGAAGATCCCGGCACGCTCAGGTATGAGTCCCATCCTGGAATCTAACGATTCTGATCCAGCGGGACATTCATATGTTTACACTATCAGGGCCAATCTATAAAGTCAGGCTATCTTGCACCTTCACACAGAATGGTAACATAACAGAGTAAGGATAGACTCCAGAAACAAGTGGGGCAAAGAGAATATTTTCAAATACCTATCGCCGCGTTTTCATTTCCCCAGGATTTGCGGCTGCGGACGCGGTGGCGGTGATGTTTTTTGGGGCTATAATTACGAAGCATATGGATATGAGCAACTTTGGGTAGGAGCAAGTACATAAGTGCAAGTCTTGTTAGGTGTTCCCAGTCTGCAGTGATGAGTGCCTTCCAAAAGTAATCTATGGGAAGAGAACGGTTGCAGTAAATAAATAACTCTCCGATGCAGATCGGTACTGTTTTGAATTCGCCATATTTAAAATACGTCAAAAAAAAATTCAGTCAGAGCATTACGTCACGACGCAGAACATGAGCAGATACAACCCAGACAAGAAGCTTTAGGCTGTACATCTATTGTCAGTTAAAGCTGGTTTCTGGAGCTGTCCAGTTTGGAAGCGTGAGCAGTATTTACTCAGTATCCCCTGCTTTGATTCAAATGAAAGTGACAACAGATGTAAAAAAGAGGCAACAGCAAGACAACCCCTTATAAGGTTCTGGTACAGCAGGTTGTGGCCACAGACCATTTCTCTACCCTTATTCTTCCTTAATGGTTTTTCTTTACTTTTGCATTTTGCTGGTGTCCTTCTCTCTACTGTTAGCATGATGCAGCACCTGTGGGCCATTCAGGTTGACTAAGTAGTCCAGCTGCTCCAGGGTTTCGAGGTTCATATGTGTATTTTAAAGGTTTGCGGTGTCTCCAGCACAGTCTAAAGAGCATGGAGGAGATTCCAGTAGACAGGCCCTAACACGAGGAGAGCTGGAAAGGACTGTAGAAGGGCAACAGGGCGGCAGCAGGACCTTTATCTGCTCCTTTGTGTGAGGAGGAACAGGAGTAGCACCACCAGGGCACCACAAAATTACCTCTAGTCGGCTACTGGTGTGCACTGTCAGAAACAGACTCCATGTGTGTGGCATAAGGGCTTTGGGATCCACTATCACCCCTTAAAGACAAGCCGCGACCGAAATCGAGGAAAATTTTCAACTTCTCAAATTTATTTAACGAAAAGATGGTGCAGTTTGAACCGGAGATAGTACAGAATATCACAGTCTGCCAAAACAAAAAACAAGTTTATGTGCCAACACCCCAATGCACAAAACACAGGTTTTGTCCTTCTTTGTCCTCAATCTATGAAAATCTATATCTCATGTAGTCGGTGCCGTAATGCGTTTCACCAGGCTCATTTAGCATGATAAAACAAGTTTTGCAGGACATCTTCTATGCTGTGAAATGGCGAATGTCAATAAGCATTCCAGGGCATTATCGCCACATACTGTTAAGGAGAGTGAATAGATGGCACTCCGCGACCAAAAAGTGGGATCCGACCCACCAGTTGAGAATCACTGCTATAGAGGGACCTTTTGCTCAGATTGCAGCAGCGTGCGGCTGGATTGTCGTTCACCATTGATGCACTGAGCTCATGTGACAGGCGTTAAAGAGTCTGGGGACACCTGGGCCAATGTTATACTTCCTGCAACATCTTTGAGAAGGGGCATCACCCCGGTTGGTTAGTTATTGTCTGGGGTAAATAACCCTTGTAGGGTAACATAGACCTTCACATACAGCCACCACCACAGACAGTACCATGACCGCTGTTAGGTACCAGGTTCAAATCCCTTGTCAGACCTTATGCCGGTGCTGGGTTCGTCCTGGTGCAGGGCAACATCCGGCGTCATGTGACCAGAGTGTGTATACAGTTCTTGGAGGATGAAGCTATTGATTCCATTGACTAGCCTTCCCATTCCCCAGACCTAAATCCATCTGAGAGCCTGTAGGACGTTATGTATTGGAGCATCAGATGTCAACAAGTTACACCACACACTGTCCAGGAGCTCACCAGGTCTGGGAGGAGATCCCTGTGGACAACATCCACCATCTCATCAGGAGCATGCCCAGTGCCTTTTGCACGTGAGGGTCAAACACACGTTAGGGTCAAACACACAGAGACTCATCATGAGTTGTTGTGATGAAATTCACTTAAGTTGATTTTCAGCCTCTAATTTCAGTTTCCCACCTTGATTTTGGGTGTGATTTAGTATCCAGCCCTCAAAGTTCCCTTTACAGAGTTGGCATTAATCTTACTAACAAAATGTGGTTAAAATTTAGAATAACATAGTATCATGAACTGATTTTCTAATTTTTAGCTAGTTGGCATTTTCTGAGTTTGTGACATTACCTCAGTGAAAATTGGGTGTAAATATAAGCGCCCAGTTTGTAGAACAGCAGTGATGTCCCAGACTCCAATCCATAGAACACACATCAGCTCAACCCTCGCTTTTCAAACATGAATGACCATCTACAGTGGCTTTCATGTGTATATGATGTCATCATCAAAACAGCATTGAATAACTTTTCGAATGATGAGTTTTCTTTTGATAAATATATTTAAGAAATGTATTTAGTTATTGATTTGAGTCAAGGCAATTTTATTTTCATAGCACATTTCAGCAACATGGGAAATAAAGGATATTAGAACAAAGTGCAAAAGAACATTAAGTAGTTTTAACATTAAGTATTAAATAGTTGTTAAAAAAAGTTATAAAACATTAAGAAAGATTCCAAATGAAATGAAGCTAAAAACAATGTGTAAGCTGTTTCGACCTCAGACATTATTAACTGTTTTAGTGTTAAGCAGTGGTGTATGGGAATGACAGAAATAAGAATAATTTCAAAATTTAAATGTTTAATTAGAGAATGCATATAAATGCATGGACTAGTGTTTCCAAATCCTGTTGAGTCATCATTCCTCTAATTGTTCCTATATTTTTCAGGTGATAGTAGGTGGGTTTTGTAATGGTCTTAAGATGGCTGTTAAAACTCAGGTCAGAGTCCATTACTACACACAAGTCGAGGATGTAATATATGGAATATTTTTTTTATTTGTTCCGTGTTGCATTTAATTGCTTATTTGAGCTGGCTGCTTGCCAACTTTATTGTTTCCTACTTTCCGGCAATCAAAAAATCCAATGATGTAGATTCCATAAATCCTTAGATGGTCATCAGTACGTGTATTGAAAAATCTTTCAAAATTCATAAAATTCATAAGAAAAATAATACACATGCTGAGAATATTCATTTAAATCCCAAAAGTAGTTAAGAATTATTTCTATGATCAAGGCAACCCACCCGTCTTGTGAACTCTTGTCAACACTGAACAAATTGTCAACAGCATCCGTTAGGCAATCTTTTATGATGTTGACACCCTGATAAAACAAGACTATTTATTGTTTTAACGTTTGGATTTTTTTAGGGACTTTAAAGCTCAAAAAAAAAAATATGTCAGAATCAGGGGCATTCTGTAAAACTTGATATGTAAGATAATATAATCTAAATTCTTCTTAACATATACTGTAGTTGGCTAATTAAATGCTCCCTTACTTTGAAAGGAGCATTACTCTATTTACTACAGACCATAATTTACTTTGCTTTGCTGACATTCAGACAAACAATGTCTAAAACTGTTTTTTACTCGTCTGTCCTTGTGTCTGGTTAAAAAAATAAACTAAGACAGCACAAAACAAACTCGATACTTACATGTGGTCCAGAGTATCTGTCTTATTCAGTGCTCTTGGGGGTTAAGGATTTTTAGAAATCACCAGACATTTTTGAAATGTTTCTCTTTAATGAAGGATTCCGTCCAGAATTAATTTGGTTTATTGATGTGACAAATAATGTATAGTTAATTAGGCAAATATATTTCAATAAAATTTATTTGGTTTTAGTTTAGTGGCCAATGTTCCAACCCTCACATATACCCACAGTTTATGAGCTCTGGATAGTGATTGAAAGAATGAGGTAGGGTGGCTAGGGTGGCATAGGGTGGCTGGGCTAACCCTTAGAAATAAGGTGCAAACTCCGACATCTCGAGGGAGCTTGGAGTGAAGTCGCCGCTCCTTAGTATTGAGAGTGGCCTGTTGAGGTGAGGGGACCCCTGAATAGATCCAAAACTCACTGGAGGAACTCAACTGTATATCTCATCTGGCCTAACAACGCCTCAGGATCCCCCAAGAGGAGCTGGACAGTGTTGCTGGGGAGAAGGATATCTTGAATACCCATCAGGCATGGACAACTGGAAGATGCGTGAAAATGGAATGGAAATTATATGAAAATGGAATGGAATGAAAATGGAATGGAAACATATTTATAATTCTTCATACAGGAAATCCAACTAACTTAATTGGTGGGAGTTTCCACTATTCCCTAAGTTATGCTTTTTTATGAGGGGGAATTTTCAGGAAAATTTAAGTGTGAATTGTTATGGACTAACAACTGCTACTGGTCTCGTTATCAGAATTTATTGGTGACTCAGCAGGCTCAAATGAAAAATGTGTACTGGTGCTGATCTGTTCTCCACTGTGTATGCAATACAATTTTTATCTTAAGTTTGAATAAAGAGCTCACCTACAAATAATCAGTCAGTACAACACACACACACACAAACAGAAATAGAGCTCAAAACATGCCAGATGGTTGAAAAGAACATCATATGCAGCAATGGGGCTGCTAAAGATAGCAGATTTCATTGAGCTGGCATCACTGAGGGGAATGAGCCATATCCAGGGCAGAACCATAGAAAATAGGACGGAAGAAACAGAGGAAGCTCTGTATAAGCTCTGATCCAAAGTCGTCATGTTTGACTGTAAGCGCCAATGGCTGATATACCTCACGTGACACAGAACAATGACACTAACAGATGTTGGTAATCACATTAATTCAGGCTTAATTAAATTATCAGATGAGTTTATTAGAGACCTGGAGCAGCCACACACTCAGGATTCTTCTGCTTTTGTTTTGTTTTGTTTGGCAAAGCATTTATTGACTCCTGCTGGGGTGAATTTGGAGAATATCTTCTCATATATTAAGGTTTGTGGAATTTAAGTAGGATTATCCAAAAACTATGGATCTGACAAAAGGGGGCCCATACAGGAATTGTTTTTTTCCCTTTAACTTTGTGAAACATCAATATTTTCTTAAAATAAGAACAAACTATTGAAAAGAATTTCACAAAACTTTGTGGAATGGTTTATGCAATTTGTAAGCTCTTGATTATGCTATTAAATGGCTGTTGAGTCTCAGATTGGCCAATTTCGTGGCGGTTACATGCATGCGGTATATGATAGCATGCAGCTCATCACGAGCTCCGACACAACAAACATCGCCCACCGCGACTACAAATACGTCATCAATAGCGAAGATTTCTTTCAAATTTGGATTGTTGTCTTTTTTTCATTTGAAAGAGAACACAAAGAGCAATTTTTTATTTCCTCTGTACAAGAATCTCCTCCTGGTTGGACGTGCAATGAAGGAGCCGTGACTCAACGCCAAGCTCGCTCTGGATCTCCGAGATCTGCATCTTTTCCCTAAGGCTAAGCCGAGACACCCTACAAAGGAAGTTAATTTCAGCTGCTTGCAACCATGACCTCATTCTTCCGGTCAATACCCAACGCTCATGATCATAGGTGAAGGTTGGACATAGATCCACTAGTAAACTAATAGCTTTCCATAAAACTCAGTTCTATCTCCACTGCAATGGAGCAATACAACACTCGCACTACTGCCGATGCTGCCCAAAACCGGCTGTTCATCTCACGGTTTATTTTCCCATCACGCCACAATAAGAACCTAAGACACTTATACTACTTTGCTTGAGCCAACAACTCAACACTTTACCCGGAGGGGACCGTCTCTCATTTTCCAACATAGAACCATGGCCTCAGATTGAGAGTAACTGACTACAAAGTCAAGAAAGTCAAAGTCAAAGTCAAGTCAGAGTCAAGTCCATTTCAAATAAAATGGCTGATTAGTCACTCGAGTATTTTAACAGTGAAAATGACTGAATTTCTCATATTGAAATGAAGAGAAAACTGGTGTCTATTGCATGAACTTATAAATAATAAATTGGGATAGTTATTCGGAGAGAGAAGCAACTGGATCCAGAAACTTCTCCTGTTTGGCATTAAGACATGCTTTGATAAGACAAAAATAGTAAAAAATCACTTCTGACCATTCAATGTTTCTCTTGTTTGCAATATTATCATAAATCAAGTATCTGAAGCAAAGCAGCAAAGCAAAGCAGCTTTCTCTTTGACAGAGAGATGAGGACATCTTTTTGGACTATGAGAAGCAAGTTTTTTTCTTTTTTCTTTTACGTTTCTTGCAAGTTAGGGTCTTAACCAAATAAATTCAGCCATATGAATATATTAAATCCCATGCACAATATAATTCTACTCATTAATTTAATTTTAAATAATTTCATATCAAATTATTAAAAAAAAAAATATTTCTCTTTAAAAAATGTATTGACTGATTTCTCCCTACAGAATGACCTTTGTATGATTCCCATCACTGAAGGGACACGTTGTTCCAGAGTGTGGCTTCAATGTTGTAGCACACTATCATCCCTGCTGGATTAACCTATGTGTGCTGAGGGGCGTAAGAGGCTTAGCCAACTCGGCCTTCCATCCCCTCTCTAAAATCTGTGACGCACCTCACTTTCTCCATCTCTATGTCTGTGCAGGTGCTCAAGTACTGTACCTAGGTAGTAATATTAGATTATTAGAAAGCTTTTGATGATATTTATTAAAAAATACAAATCATGAATCAACTATATGTTAATGAGGGATGATTGCAACGCCAACATTATTTTTGCATTCAATACTAGAACCAATGCTGTTGTCCACGATACCCTTCCCTGTACAAACAATCCTCCTGATCAAACTCCTATAATTAAAAGTAAAATTATATCTGCAGTATTTGAGTAAAAAAGCTCCCTGAACTGAGGGAAATATGAGATTTATAAGATTACAATAAAATACAGTATAAACAAGATAGATCTCCTTGAGCTGATTATTATGCACCAAATTTGGCCTAAATTATGTTAATGGTCGAGAAATGTAACCTTTTCCAAAATTAGTCCAGTTCTCCCTCACACTAAGGTGTATGAGGGTGAAAAGTTGAAAATGATCCATGAAATGGTTTTTGAGATACGTCTGGAAAAAGTTGTTTTTTTTTTGTGAAAAAAACCCCAAAGAAACCCAATATAACTATAAAATATGAACTATTGAATCAAAACACAATTTAAAAAAAGATGCCTTAACCAGCCTTTCACCAAAGGTTGAAAAATTATGGCTGAAAACATTTGAGGGTTAAGCTCCCTCTTGTTTCAGAAATATACTACCATTATTTTCCAGAATCACTCCAGTGTTTTCCGTGCAATAAGGTCAATGTGGTCCTAAAATTTGAAAATGTTCCATGAAACAGTTTTTGAGTTATCAGGTTAACCCCGGGTTAGAAATGTTGCACGTATCACAAAATTTCACCATTCTCATCCAAAAATGCAACAGAAATCTATTGTATAATTTGTATTATGTATTTGGATACGAATACTTTAACTTGAGTCAGAGTTTGAATGCATGTCTTCTACTTGTGACAGCAATTTACCTTCTAGTGGGCCTGTTGCTTCTTTTGCCTCTGTTACGCTGTTGCAATAGTCTCTGCATAACCCTTACTGGGTCAAACCTCATGGCACTCCTTTCAATGCACCCCCATACGTGCATACGTCCTCTCACCCTACATATTCTGAGCAGAACTAATTCTCTGAGTACATTCAGGGCTTGACTTCTGACCCACTCTCCTTTATTGTATTAAATCCATAGGTATTATAGCATTGAGGTTATAATCCTTGACATTTTTTTATTGAAATTAATTTCCAGTACTTTCATATGCACCTGGAGCATTACACTTATCCAGCCCATAGTGAAGGCTTCTGCACAGTGGAGGATGTATAAATATATTTTACTAAAAGTACTGAAGTACTGGTCTAACTGTTAACTGTAATAATGCAACAGTTAAACAATCAGAATTATGTAAAAATTATGAGAAATATTAATAATGAAATGTAGTTAAAGCATATAAAGTAAAAAAAAAATATTATTAGACACTGTGATTATATTAAAATTTGTAATTGCAAAATAGTCAATTGTGTGTAGGGAACAACATTGTGGTATTTATTGGCATTCATTTCAGTAAGTGTTCTTAGTTAGTTTAATGGGTTTTTATCATAATATTATTCTTTATATCAGCAAAGCAACTAGCAACCACAATCGCAAATACATTCCCTTAAAAAGTACAATATTCTCATCACCTTTGTTCACCAATTTTTGTACAGGAGACTATATCATTCTGAGTTACTGGAAATTAGAGGGCTGTGAAAAAGTATTGGACTGCTCTTTGACAATGACTAAAATGAAACTTAAATATAATTTGACATGAAAAAAAGACCTGCTGAAACACAAAATGAAAAAAAAGTAAATTATTATTTTGTTTAATAAGGCAAAGGATAACAATTATTTGAATCGTCAGCTGGACAAAATTACTCATCCTCTGAACCTAATATTTAGTTGTTCCACCATCTTTTCGGGTGTCACCACATCATCTCAATTGAAATCAGGTCCAGACTATGACTATACCATTCCAGAACTTTAATTTTATTCCTTTTGAACCATTGAGAGGAAGACTCACTCTTCTGTTTGGGATCATTGTCTTGATGCATGATTCAGTTGTGGCTGCATTTCAACTCACACACTGATGACCAGACATTCTCCTTTAGATTTTTCTTTCAGATTTTCAGCATTTCAGAGTCCCAACAGAAGGTCAATATGTTTCTTATGAGAAGCTGAGGAATTTTCATTGTTAAAATAATGAGAAAGCTTACTTTTGGTCTTCAGTTTGTTTGTTTGTTTATTCTTATTTCATCATTTCATGAACTTTTGCTACTAAGGGTACAATTCATACTTTCCTCAAAGGGTTTTCTTTTTCCTTTTAAATGTTGGTAATATCTGCAGGACATCAATGTAAGTCTTAGATGTCAATCTGATGAAGTTGTCTTGTTTGATGAAAGAAGCTGCAATCCCCCTAATCGTCCTACTACCTGTAGGACGATTGGGGGGAACTACCTGAAAGCTAAGGCTTTCAGACACTGAATAGCAACACATGCATCCTTCACTGTGGCCATAAACATTGTCAGATTTGCTGGTGTCTGACTATGTGAACTTGTTTCTCTATAGTTTACAGGACTGAGTGTGACCAGCGGGATCGACCAGTTGGTGGCGTTGCACACAGCCTCCCAGGATGACATCCTGCTCTGTCTGCAGCAAGGGCAGTTGTATTCGAACCAGGACCGAGTGGGCGAGCTGGTGGGAACAATGGTGGATCACTTCACACGGTCAGTTACACTTCCTCCTCTGTGGTCTAGTTTCAAGAACTTCTGGACATGATTTCTCCTATTAAATTCTCCCCGCCATTATAGATGTGACTTGGGGATACCGCCAGCGTTCAAAGTCCTCTTTCTTCAATATCATCAATCAACCATGGTCAATGAACATTCAGATTATGGCCTGGTCCAATGGATGATATAACCTGTTTTGTCTGTCGAATAGCATCTCTTGCTCAGTGGGCAGTGAGCTCTGTATATGCATCCTGTGCGTTTTGGTGTTGGCAGTTGGCAGAAGTATACCCTTGCTATCAGATGGGGTTACCATCTTGAGTTCACTGTAGCCAGCTCCTTTCCTTGTCTCTGGAGTTTGTGTTAGGAGGAGGAATAATTGATAGGATGTCTATATTTCCCAGTTTCTCCAAAGTTGACGATCTTTGCAGAAGCGTGCGTAGGGATCCTTAGTAAAACCAAGAGTAGAGTTGACTTGTCATTTATTATGTGGTGGTGAACTGTATTTGAATTGGTGTTATGGGAAATAGAAAGGAAGGTGTCCCAAAAAGGGTGAAATCTGGGCAAGTCTTTGACACTCACAACAATTAATCGGTGACTCGTCCTGGGTGTACCTTGCCAGTGGTTCAATTTCAGCTGGGATTTTCAAAATGTTTCTTATTTATAAATCTCTATTTCCTTTAGTGTTTTTAGTGGAGATGTTTTAAAAAATGTTAATGATTATAGTTAGTAATAACTGACTCTGACTGGCAGTCCTCGCAGTTCTTTGCAAAAGATTCCTGTTTTATAATAATCATTTTAACTCAAGGTCATGCACAACTAATTTTACTATTTGGACAAGTTGAAAAGATATTAAATTTTAACAACAAATTATTTAACACATTAAATAACAAGGGAGAGAAAACATCTCAGTAAGATAAGCATAAGGACCTGATTTTCAAAACTGGTTAACTGGTGAGGTGTGTGTGGACTGCACATCTCCTTTGGTAAATTTCGGCTGCACTTCTGGAACTTGTAAAGTTTTTCATGAGGACGAAATTCTAGAGCTCCTGATTTCTTTCAGCAGTGAGGAGTAATTAATAGACTTGAAATGATTGTGAGGGTCTTGTTTGGGGCCTGGGTATTACATGGATGAACGCTGCAGCATCAGGCTTCATTGTTGCTGTTCAATGACCTCAACTCAGGCCAAGTCTAAAATTGGTGTAATTGCAGCATAACAATTACACCAATCATATTCCTGGTATTTATCACAGTCAAAGTTGTTGGCATCTGCGTCCCGCTCTGAATAAGCTCTGGTAAATGAATCAGTAACGCTGATATTCAACACATTTGTCACTCAGAACCTGATTTGTCCGAGCTGTTTATAAATCTGACTCACATCCACCCACAATCTTCTGTAGCAGACTCCATTTGAATGGTACAACTAGCAGGTTTTCAAACTCTTCGGACCGCTTTGGTTGTTGGGTGTGTGTGTGTAACTTAGTAGATGTGTTGTTGAAAGTATGGCCCAGCACTCAGTCTGTGTCATGTCTCCCAAATGATCATCCTCGAAGCAGTCCAAGGACAAGTAAGTGACATGAAAAGAGGGATGTTTGTCCACGGTGGAAACTGTTTGAGGTTCTGAAGGAAGTCTTTGGCATTATTTATGGTTCAGATTCATGAGGTTATTTGAGGTTTTATTTCCACTAACTGTCTTTCTGAAGGATTAAGTCAGTAATTATAGACACAAAACTACTCCATGCTACATATCCCACCTATGGTTGGATTGCAATATCTCATCTGCATGAAATACAACAATTTGACTAGTTATGAGGTGATGTTAACATTAATATGGTTTTATAATGCTGACTGCAGCTGATGCCGCTGCATTGGTTGATGTGTTTAAACAATCAACATACTCATCCCCCACTCTGACTTGCTGTTGTGATGGCAGAGTCAAAGTTAGCAAACAAAATCACTCAAACCTTTGTTCTCACAACTACAATGATTCCTATGAATCATATTATAATAATAATAATAATACATTTAATTTATAATGCACTTTACATTTGGATCAAATCTCAAAGTGCTACAAAGCAAAAGCAGATAAAAGCATCAATAAAAAAATTTAATAATAACTATATAAAAGCCTTACCAAAAACCAGCAATGTTAATTAATGTTATAGGTTCTGCTAAAAAGGAAAGTTTTAAGTCCTTTTTTAAATGTGTCAGT
>VRLP01006020.1:0-31769 GCA_009660295.1 Lophius piscatorius | reverse complement strand
ATGGACTCCATCAAACACCAGCAGATACTGGATGAAGACCTAAAAGCCTGTCAGGAACCTTAAAGTGGGTCGTGGTTGGACCTTCCAGCAGGACAATGATCTGCTTCAGAGAATGGTTCTCTGATCTGGTTCAGAGAATGGTTCAGAGGTCACAGAATAAAGGTTCTGTCATGACCGACCCAGTCACCTGACCCAAACCCACCAGAACATCTGTGGGATGTGCTGCAGAGGAGAGTCCACCAGCGTGGACCTCAGAACCTGAAGGAGGTGGAGAGGTTCTGTTTTGGTCTCAGATCTTCTCCATGTGTCCTCAGACCTCCTCACAGACTACAGAAGGAGACTCAGACTGTTATTGTGGTGAAAGGGGGGCGGAGCCAAATATTCAATGCAGGGTGCCAATAATTTCTGCACACATAATATTTGTTGTTTGTTGAGTTAGACGTCAGAGTTTTATGAATAATTAGAATTAAAGATCTTGGTATATCCATTTTTTGAAAGGCGGCCAATCGTTTTTGTCACAGCCTCTGCGTTTTCCCATCAGTCCACTGACAACAGATGCAGAAAACGTCCTCCGTGTTTGACGGGGTAGAAGAGGCGCCGTGGGTTGAGTTCTTCACCTGACCTCAGAACCTCAGAACCTCCAAATAAGCACGACTCCTGACTCCGGAGTATTTTGTGAAATCGACAGATTCATGACCTTTGAACTCTGGCGCTGTCGGCCAGCACAGAGCCGGCCTACGGATGGAAACAGGTGATCCGCTGTGGCGAGCCCGAAAGATGAAGATGACGAAGAAGAAGAGACTTTTTCTGAAGTAATCGCTTCATTCCGGAGTCAAAAATAAAGGAAAAAGGAAAATGCAGTGACGTTAAGAGCCGTTAGACGGGACTGATGAAGAACAGGGTGAAGATGGAACAGTCTTATTTATTATAAAATACTTATTTTGCCTTTATTCATTATCACAAAGAGTTTTCTGCTTCTTCCTCTCTCCTCGTCTTCAATTGGCTGCTCCCACACCGGATTTTCTTTCCTCTCATCCACGTCTTCTAAGTGATTCTTTTTCAATTCCTTTTTTTTTCCGGGAGGACTGTCAACAAAATTCCGGATCTTCGAGATCAAAATAACACCAGATAATTGGGCCCAGAACTTTCAGGTCTGGTCGGGTGCTCCAGGTGTGCAGCGGTTAGAACCTTACAAACTGGTTTAAGGAAGGTGAACTAGTCAACTGGCATTTCTTAAAGACACGGTTGGTGTTTATTTTGAAGACCTCAGACCTTCGTCAATAAATGTTCCAAGATGTTTAAATTCAGCCGCCCTCTCGTCTATTTGTGAGCGCAACCCTTTACATTGATACCAGAACCCAGGGCACACCGGGCCACCCGGCCCAGTTCAGTTTGACAAAGAGTTACTGCACAAGAACATGTTTTTTGCTCAACAGGAAGTTGATCTGCAGTCGCAGAAAAACAGAAATAATTAAATTAGTGTTCAGGCGCTGGAATCACAACCTGACTTAAATAGAACCGGGTCAACTAACTCTTAACAGCTTTCTTACTATCCTTCACCTCAGTGCCGGCGGAGAAAAACGAGAACCAACATGCTGTAATCTCAGCACCCACCCTCCTCCACCTCCTCCTCCACCTCCACTCACGTTAATGGATTTGGCAGAAAATTAGACAAACCTCATGTAACGCTGCTTCTGCGGTTTGGACATTCTGGTTCCCGCCCAAACGCCTCGCTCCAGAACACGGCTATTATCAGACAGTGATTCAGGGCTTTATGAAGCTCCTCCCCCAAATACTTCTTCCTGCCCCCCAAATACTTCTTCCTGCCCACAGTTACTGCTTTGCCCCGACTTTGACAGTTAAAGAAAAGTACGACGGACTACCAGGGCCTCATCGGAAAATAAAATAATGGAAGACTTATATTTATTCAAAAATGAAAAAATGAAAAATAAAGTAAAATCAAATCAAAACAAGAAAAATAAATTAGAAGAAGGAAGCAAAGATTTTGAAAAGGAACACATGATATTCAGAAGAAGACTAAAGTCACATAAGGCTACATAAATCCTGTTTTTAATTGTGTCTTTATTTTGGAAAAAAAAAGTCAGAATTCTGTGAATAAAGTCGGAATTCTGTGAATAAAGTCAGAATTCTAAAATGAACCTGACTCTTATTTGAAAAGTCAGAATTCTCAAAATTCTGACTTTTCCAAGTCAAAGTTCTGGATTGAAAAAGATTTAGAATAGAATAGAAATAGAATAGAAACTATTTCATGGATAATTTTCAAATTTTATACCCATCTAGACCGTAGTGTGAGGAAGAAGTGGATTGATTTTGAGAAAGGTGGGTAACATATTTCCAACACTAGGGGGAGCTTTAGCTCCAAAACCAATTTCTCAACGGTGGGTCCGTTCATATGAGTCGGCCCGGGTAGATCCATCATGTTTACATAGTATTTCTCTCCAATAGCTCACATTTTACTCACTAGGGGAACTTTTTAAAAGAAAACACAGTTTTCGTCGGTCCGATATATTCCAAATCTGGTGCATTCTGAAAGTTCATTCTGAAATCCCCTGTGGCTTGTACAACGCAGGGGATTGGGAACTTTTTGGGATAAAGCATAGTCACTCTGTGTTTTCACTGAACAAATGCTGCCTGTCTGCAGGTGGACTCGGAGGAGCCTGTGTTTGAAGCTGTGCTGAACTGGGTCAAACACAACCGAAAAGAGCGAGAGCCCTGCCTGCCAGACATGCTGGCGTTCGTGCGAATGCCGCTCCTCACGCCGCGCTACATCACGGACGTCATCGATGCCGAGGTGAGCCGGGCAGGTCTCCGATGAAGCGCTCTGCGCTGTAGTCTTGAAGGTAGTCGCCGCCGTCATTCAACGTGTGTTGACCCGTTTTTAGCCCCTCATCCGGTGCAGCCTGCCGTGTCGGGACCTCGTCGACGAAGCCAAGAAGTTCCACCTGAGGCCGGAGCTGAGGAGTGAGATGCAGGGCCCACGCACGCAAGCTAGATTAGGTAGGACTCCAGTTCTAACGTTTGCCCACGTACCTCCTCTTCAACGCGCTCTGGATAGCGAAAGTGATCTGCGGGTCTTTCAGGTGCCAAAGAGGTTCTGCTGGTTATAGGAGGGTTCGGCAGCCAGCAGTCACCCATAGACATCGTGGAGAAATACGATCCCAAGACTCAGGAGTGGAGCTCCCTTCCTGTGAGTGGCGACCGTATTTAAGAGATCCTTTTTCTGATTGTTTTCTCCTCTCGGTGGGTTTTTTCGCTAAAACCGAAAAGGTCTTTTCTCGAACAGAACATTGCGCGGAAAAGGCGCTACGTCGCCACGGTGTCCCTCCACGACAGGGTGTACGTGATCGGAGGCTACGACGGCCGGTCGCGGCTCAGCTCCGTGGAGTGCCTGGATTACACGGCGGACGAGGACGGCGTTTGGTATACCGTGGCCACCATGAATGTTCGCCGTGGGCTCGCCGGTGCCACCACGCTCGGAGGTAGGCGAGTTTCTGCGCCGCCGGTTCCCTGAGACGGACGAGTAACGGTAACGTCGGGTTGTTGTTTTGAACTTTTTGTTTCGTCTTCACTGGACAGACATGATCTATGTCGCCGGGGGCTTCGATGGCAGCCGACGGCATACCAGCATGGAGCGGTACGACCCGAACATCGACCAGTGGAGCATGCTGGGAGACATGCAGACGGCTAGAGAAGGCGCCGGTCTGGTGGTGGCCAGTGGACTCATTTACTGTCTAGGTACCGGCAGATAATCTGAGCGTCTCAGTCTTTCGTGACTTTGATGCATTTATGGGCCACGATTAAGAAAAAGAACTTTTAGGAATGTTGGTACCAGAACCACCTTCTAGAACCAATGAGAGACTTTTTTTTTTAAGATGTGCATTTGGAATAAGACAATTTTTGGCAAGTTGACATTCAGAACTTTTAATCATTGTGATGTTATTCTTGCTGATTAAATCGTCAAAAATCGTTTCCAAGATTTATACCCACATGGACCTTAGTGAGAGGAAGAACTGGAGTGATTTTGAGAAAGGTTAGTTGCATATTTCCACAACTAGGGGAAGCGTCGTGTCGAAAAACAAAGTTTAGTCTAGGGGAGCTCTTTTTATGAAAAAAGAACACAGTTTTAGGACAGAATCTCCAAACCGCTGGATCCCCCCCAGGCCCAAACGGCCTGAGGGGGATCTAACTTATATGTCCTATTTAAACTTTTCATATTTTACTCAGCTGGGCGAAACAAAGAAATCTGTCTTGTTTTATTCCTGAGCTCAGAAAAAAACGAGTTAACTGTGTTCATCTTCATCATTGAGTCACTGTGGGATCTGATCCTAGAACAGACTGCTGACTTCATAGAAACCGTCAGGTTGAGTCTCTATGGTATGTTTGAGGTTATTAATGAGTCACATTTAATCTGAGGAGTTCAATCAGGGTTATTGCAGGTACAACGCAGGCGATTTGGGCCTTTTGGGGTATTCACCCTTGTTGTCGGGGGCGACAGCGTGGGACTAGTTCGATTAAGACTTCACCTTCTGCGTGTGCTGATCAAGTATCTTTGCATGTATCTAGGACTAAACGGCGTCGGATCTCTTCACGAAAAATTCACATCAAATAGAGGAACCCGAGGAAACAGAAAAAACAAATATAATAATATGATAATACCTGGATCACCAGCATCTGGACCTCCCAGAACCGATGTTCTTTAATCCTCAACATTCACAAACTCACGGCTCCTCACTTCCTCTTAGGTGGATACGACGGCCTGAACATCCTGAACTCCGTGGAGCGCTACGACCCTCACACGGGTCACTGGACCAGCGTTACGCCCATGGCCACCAAGCGGTCCGGTCAGTGAGAAAACCCGACTGAAGTAAAAATACTCCAGCTGTGTCTTTGTCCCGCTGAGACTCTGAGCGTCTTCTCTCTCTCTCTCTCTCTCTCTCGCCCAGGCGCCGGCGTCGCTTTGCTCAACGACCACATCTACGTCGTGGGAGGCTTTGACGGCGTCGCCCACCTGGACTCCGTCGAGGTCTACAACATCAGAACCGACTATTGGACCACCGTAGCCAGCATGACCACTCCCCGATGTTACGTAGGGGCCACCGTCCTCCGAGGACGCCTGTACGCCATCGCCGGGTAAGACAGCGTCCTCACCCGTCTCATCAAAGATTTTACAGCGAACAGAAACCCAAACACACCTGAACCCCGAGTCAGGTGGATTATTGAAGAAGAAGAAGAAGACTGAAGGGACTTAATAACGCGTCAGACATAACACAGTAGGACCCACGAGGACGTCCGTCGTCCTCCATGTTTGTTTGTCTTCTGAACTCATGTTTTCATGTCAGTCTCCACTTTCATGGCCAGAATGAAGAATCTGATTATTGGGATCAGTATTGATATTATTTATGACGGTTCTTCACTCACTGAACGTTTGGACTCTAAAACACTCGCTGTTTCCCCTCCAGGCTTTGAGGACCTTGCTTTCGAACGCCACTTTTGCGACACGACAGCGTGAGACGTTCACAGACCTTTGCTCCGCTGATTGTGTTGATCGTTTTCCTGAAGCCTTCGTCACTCACGAAGTTTATTGGATACTGATCTTTTACCCAAATATCATGTGATTGCATTGATGACCTCAGCGGTTTGTTTGTGAGCTGAAGGGATCAATGTTGTCTTCTGACACAGATAACACCTGACACCCTTCTCCACCCGGCCTGCACTCCAGTACTGAAACTCCTTCACCTTCTCCACCTCTACTCCTTCATCATCATAGGAAGGGGCTCAGAGCCCGTCCTTGGTGCAGTCCCACCTCCACCTTGAACCCTTTCATCACTCCTACTGCACACCCCACCGCTGTCATGCTGCTCTCACATATCCTGGACCACTCTAACATACTTCCTGTCCCTCCAGACCTCCTCATGCAATCCCACAACTCCTTTCCCCGGATCTGGTCATCCTTTTTCCTGCTTTACTTATTTCTTTACTCTACTGAATCTCACCGCCGTCATGCCGCCGTCTTACGTACCAAATCTAAAACAGTAACAGATTTCTCTCTCTGATCTCCCCCTGTGTCCGTCTTCCCTCCCCAGGTATGACGGGAACTCTCTCCTCAGCAGCATTGAATGTTATGACCCGGTTGTCGACTCCTGGGAGGTCGTCACCTCAATGGCGACTCAGCGGTGCGACGCGGGCGTCTGCGTCCTGCGAGAAAAATGACCTTCGCCGCCGACTAAAAGGACCAAAAGCCGGCAGGAGGACGGGCAGCTAGACTTTGAGTGGAATGCCACTAACACAGACCCACAGAGGGAGACGTTTGTATGCAAATGTTTGCCCTCAAGTGAAGAAGAGCAGCAGTTTGGAGGTGTGGTCGACCCCGCCCACACGCAAACAGAGATTCAGCTTCGCCGCGGTGGACTTCATCTCAAAAGAGGCCCCTCCCAGGAGCCCATCGCCACGTCTGCATGACTCTTCGGTGACGCCCGCCGTCGTTCGCCGTGAGATTATTTTTTTCATCATGTCTTCAAAGTGCAATTTTATTTGTGCTCACGATAAGAAAAACCTTCCAGACGACTCGGACCCCAGCTGCTGCTACACGCCTTACGAGCCTCCATCTCACCGTGGATCTCCGTGCCGCCTCCCACCCGACCCCCGACCCCCGATGGCGGTGGGCGTGCATCGGCTCCTCGTGGTTTTACCGTACTCCTTCGACGTCTGCGAGGTAGTAACGGACGAGCGATTCATTCATTCACCCCCTTTTTGTAATTCTTCCTACGAAAGTGCTTTTAGATCCAAATCACTTTATTACAAAGACGTTTAATACTAACTGTCGCTCTCAGATTCTATATTTAGAGATACGTATTGTTTTAGAACACGACTGAATTTTACCAGTTTACTCTGATTACTTTGTTGCACACAGTGAAGCATCGGGCGCATGGCATCTTTTCATTATTATTATTTTGCCCTCATGGGCTCGCACACGAGGATGTGAGCGCAGGCGAGGACACGCCGTCATGACGTCACTGAATAAACGCACTGAGAAGCGTCACGTTGTGTCTGTGGTGAATCTTGTGGACGCCAGTTTTGTGGCGCTGAGAAAAACACGTTTGTTTCATTTCTGCACAACATTCTGTGTCTTTTTTCTTTTTCTTTTTTTTTTTTTTATGGAAAGGGATGAAACCTGAATGTCTGGATTCACCCGTCCAGCCTCTCAGAATGTGTTTTTATTTTGAAAATGGTCTTCTGACGACTGTGTTAGCCGTGCTAGCGCTCAGGCTGTACTCACATTAAAAAAAGTACGTGTTTTCCAGAGTGTCCCTCTCAAAACCTTGAAAATTCCAATGTTTTTTTCAGTACGTAGAAATCTGCTCAGTCATTCTTACGGGCGAAACACATTCCCTTTACACATCGTTACATGGAATGTAATGTCAAACACTGTTTGTTACTAGAAAATGTGACTGAACCTCTTTTAATAATAATAATAATACATTTAATTTATAATATGACCAGCGGCAGCATTTATCCGCTAAAGAGTAAGGGGCCAAGGATCGAGCCCTGGGGGACACCACCGTTCAACGGGGCCCCCTTGGAGGAGGCATTAACCCTGACTATTGAAAAAGTCAATAAGTAGGATTTTGGGCATGTGAGGACCCACTAAACAGAATCAGCTGACATTCATACAACCGGAAAAAGTCGAATAGTTTTCTGAAAACTTGTCGTTTTGTCCTCACATTAATGTAGGTGGTCTCCCCGAAAAAGCCGAAGAAGAAGAAAAAAGTGCCCCCTTGTGGGTAAAACATGAACTATTAGAGGAAAATGCGACATAAAAATGATAGATCTCCTAGAGTTGATTCACATTCACCAAATTTGGACTTAAAAAAAACGAGGATTGAGAGATTATTACCCGAAAACCTTCGGAGCTCATAATCCCCCTAGTGGTTGAAATATGCAGCTGACCTTTTCCCAAAAAAATCACTCCAGTTCTTCCTCGCACTGAGGTCTTTGTGGGTACAAAATCCCTGAAACAGTTTTGATTAAACGCAGTAACGTGAAGGATCAGTGGACTTTTCGCAGATACACAGTGAAAATGGCATAAATGGTTACTTTACAGTAAATCAATCATGTTTTGCTTTCTTAGCAAAGTGATTTTTTTTTTTGGAGAATACATATTTATTTCCCCTATTGGGATAACGGATCCAAAATCTGTCATCTGTATTTAACCAGTAACAAGATTCTACAATAGTTTGCATCATATCCCAGCAGGGAAAACAAGATTCAAGATTCTTTATTTTCAGATTAAGTTCAATCCAACAACTACTAAATATAAGAATCTGAAGACACGACACATA
This sequence comes from Lophius piscatorius, assembly GCA_009660295.1. Classification (NCBI taxonomy): domain Eukaryota; kingdom Metazoa; phylum Chordata; class Actinopteri; order Lophiiformes; family Lophiidae; genus Lophius; species Lophius piscatorius. The sequence continues at coordinate 23,409 of VRLP01006020.1, read as the reverse complement.
TTTGTGTGTGGATCATTTTCAGATTTTATAACCCTTATCAAAGTTCGTGTGAGGAAGTACTTTAGTGATTTGGGGAAATGTCAGTTACATGTTTCCGCCACTAGGGGGGGAAGTTTTCTCCTGTTTTCAGCCATAATTGCTCAAACCTTCGTACGATTTTAACCCAAATTTGTTGCACGTGAATGGACACAAGATAATTTACGAAAGAATTGAGCGGGATGTTTAGCTAATGTTTGATAAAGCAGATTTAAATAAGCTTAAAAGATGACCAAAGCTGTTTGGTGTGTTGCTGCCAGAGAAGGTGACTAAATCAACATTTGGTTGAGAAATGAACCTCATCCTGCTTCCCTCCACCCATCTAATCCCTCCTCCAGCGGGTTAATAATCTGCAGACTCATCAGTGAGAGTCTGCAGGTAGAAAGATCAGCGCTGGAGACACTTTTTTCGAGCTGTCCAGGAGCAGAGCGGAGGAACCACACGCCACTTTTGAACCCTGCGCCAAATCTTTCTGCTGCAGCAACATGGTAAGAGAATCCATTCAAGCTTGTTTGAAGTAGTTTCTCCTGGAAATGCTTGTGGGTTTTATTGTGAGTTGTTAACATTCCTGTTTGGAGGGAAATCTGCAAGATAAGATCTGACTTTTAGCGTCCCTAAACTCTGCAAACTCTGATTGTGTTCTAAAAGTTAAAGTGGCTTCAATCACGTCTTTGTCTGGTTTTTTTTTACTCTGAGTGTTAGTTTTTATAAAACCATCAAGAGGAGATCAAATCTGGAGCTTCAGCCTCAGAAGTTTTCAACCTAGGCCACAGAAAAAAGATATTTTTTAAGGTTTTTCCCTTCCAAGTTTTTATTAATTTTCTTTTTTGATCGAACTCCCTTATAAATGTCACTCGACAGCAACAAACGATCTTGTGGGATGTTCATCCTCCGGGGGAAACAAAAACCTGAATTCTCAACATGTCGCAGCTTGACGCGAGGAGCTGGTAGAGGAAGTTCATCTGCGGCGCTGGATCAGTGTCTCCGCTCTGACAGTGGAGACAACAGCCCAAAGACAGATACAGTAATTACTGTCACTTACCGTAATCACATTCGGCTCCGAGCTGAAGGCTATGGAAGCAAAGTGAGGCCCAAATCAGTTTGTTTCATGCACAGCTGAATACCTACTGTAAAAAAAGAAAAGAAAAGTTATTTACCGAGTGTGTGAGCACAAAGAAACCAGCCACAGTTTTACAGTGTCCAACTTTTGACTAAAAAAAATACAGTATTGAAAGTGTTACTGTAAACATCAGTCATGATGTCACAGCCAGATAATGGATGGAATTCATTTTACAGTAACTTATTTGTTACACGCTGCAAGATAACAACTTTGATTTATTTAACAGTAACTTATTTGTGACCTGCTGCCAGACAATTACTTTGATTTATTTTACAGTAACTTAATTTTCGATCACTGTCAGATAATTAGTGTTTTATTTTGCTGTTACTTTCTTGTGAATCTCAGCTAATTAATTACTTTGATTTATTTTACAGTTATTTACTTTTTTAATCGCACATACAAAACTTTTGACATTCTCATCAGAGAACAACGTTAGCATTAGCAAATGTTAGCATGCTAATGCATAGCTTATTAACTAATGCACAACTTATTAACATAGCGTAGCTTATGCTAATAAGCTACGCTAAGATAGATCGTGATGACGAACAAAAACCAACGTAACATCGGCTTGTTAGCATTGCTAACACATTATCGTTTAGCTCAAAGTACCGCTATGCCGCTAGCAGAATATTGTTCAACTGTCAGAAACCCTAATTTTACATTTTGATTTCTTGAACTCTAGAAAAATGGAATTTAAACTTGTATTTTAGTAATAATTTGTTTTTGGTTATTATGGGGAGCAGAAAAAACAAGGTGACAACATTGACATATCAAGACTTTATAAAGTTGATACGATAAACTTGTTATAAAAACAGCATTTATGGAGAATTAATATAGTTTTAGTTCACTTTTTTTGCTACACGTGGATGAAACTTAATACCAGGAGGGAATGTCTCGCATACTCAAATATTATTCCTACTTTTTTAAATTACAGGATAGGTTGTATTTGTTTTGACCGAATGGATGGATTACCTTTAAACTGGTTTGAAGGGTGTGGCATTTGCCCCGGAGAAAAAACATCAAATCTTGGAACGCGTCCAAAGAGAGAGAAAGTTCCACGAATCTCTTTAACCTTCATGAATGTTTTTTTCTAACTACACATAAACTTCTTGACAGAATGTCGTAAAAATGGGTGACGCTTAACAGAAGCGTTGAATCGTGGAGGGGATCCGGAAGAAGGGCTGGATCCATTATTGGTTTTAAATCTCTTTAACTGAAGCCTGCAGCACGTCTTTTAATTCGATATAAAAGGGTTTTATTTTCTTTACAGAGGCTGACCGCCCTTCTTTCTGGAAGCGCTCTGCCGTCCTGCTGTAAAATTTAAAAGATATTCAGTGTCACAGGATAACGTGAACTTTTTCACATTATAACGTCGTAGATGATTTTCCGTTATAACATAATCATTTTTCACATTTTTTCGTTAAAGAGATTATACGGCAATTATTTTCGCGTGATCATCTGAAAAAAATCATCTATCACATTATAATTATAACGTGAATATTTTCATATAAAAACATGAAAATTATCATGTTATAACCTGAAAATGTTTTAACACATCATAACGTGATGCTGCAATTTTTTATCTTCTGTCATGTCAGAAGAACGCTTCCATAATTCTTCATTTAAATGCAGCTGGATATTTTAGTAGGTGATATTTGAAACAGCGAAGTAGATTAGGTATAAATGCTAAATACTCGTATTTCTGAATGAAATCATATAAAGAAAAATAATGTTTTCTTTTTGTTGGGTGTTTGCGATACATAGAAATAATTCATGTTCAAAGATGTAAGGAAATGCCTTCAAAGTGTGTTTTTGTTTGTTTGTTTGTTTGTTTGTTTGTTTGTTTAGAGAGAGTGCATCTCCATCCATGTGGGTCAGGCTGGAGTCCAGACAGGAAATGCCTGCTGGGAGCTCTTCTGCCTTGAGCACGGTATCGGTCCTGATGGTGCCGTCCTGGATCTTCCTGCACAAACCAACTCTCATGAAAACACTTTCAGCACCTTCTTCAACACTGGGAGTTCTGGACGCCACGTCCCACGGGCTTTATACGTGGACCTGGAGCCCACAGTCATCGGTGAGTCGTCCTTGTGTGCCTTTGTCTACCTTATCTCCTTTTTTTTAATTACCGGTCCAGTTGTCCTATTATGTCCGGTCATACGGCTCCGGTGTGACTGTTTCTCCACCCTCATGGGTGGTGCAGGAAACGGCAGAGAGGACCGCTGGTATCCGAGCAACGAGTGTAGCCATGACTCCTTTATCTTTGACTCATTCTTCTCGCTGTACACACTGGACTTCAGACTCAACGCGGGTCCCTGCCGCTCCCAGAGGTTTTCCCATGGAACCATCTAGACTCTAGACTCTAGAGGAACACCATCAAGGACAACCTGGACTGCTGTGAGGTCAATCCCCTGTAGATCGACCTCCACCCAGTCCGGTTAAACAAAGGAGCTGATGATTGACCTCTGCAGGAGAACTTCATAGAACCTAGCAGGGAACATCCAGGGTTTGGATGTACAAATACTTGGGTGTTCCCCTGAACAATAAACTGGACTGGGCGGACGACACAGATGTCCTCTACAAGAAGGTCCGAGGTTTCCTCCACGTGCTGAAGAGACCATAGGAGTCTGATGAAGACCTTCTAAGACTGGTAGCATCAGCGATTTTCTACACTGTGGTCTACTGGGATTGAGGAAGCACAGAGAGGGACAGGGAAAAACCCAAAAGGCTGGTCCGGAGGTCCAGCTCCATCATGGAGTGTCTCCTGGACTCTGTGGAGGAGGTAGGTGAGAGGAGGAAGTGAACAGAGTTCCCATCCTCATCGTTCCTCGTGCCTCCCTTCCAACGTCCTCCACCAACATCATAGTCCACGGAGGCTCCTGTCTGACCTCCTCTGTCAGCCTGTCCATCACCGTAGCGAACAAGAAGGGGCTCAGAGCCCATCCTTGATGCAGTCCCACCTTTCATTCTTCTAAAAATGTATAAAAACTATCAACTTAAAATCAAGTCAGAAATCTTAAATGAACATTTTCTCCAAATAGCAGCTGGTTATTTTTGTTGATATCTCTCGTTTTTCCTCAGATGAGGTAAGGGTTGGGAAGTACAGGGAGCTGTTCCACCCTGAGCAGCTGATCTCTGGAAAGGAGGACGCAGCCAACAACTACGCCCGCGGCCATTACACTGTCGGTAAAGGAATCATCGACAGTGTCATGGAACGCATCCGTAAAATGGTCAGTAGTAACGATTTATATTAGATGTTACAAATATCTGGATATTGGGTTTTTTTGTTCATGTCTTTGAAATGTCCACAAGTAGAACCACACGGCCCGCCAGAACTACTGGCACCGATAAAAACGTGAGCAAAAAGAATGTCTGCATCATCTTTCATTGAAATTATTAATTTTGTTTAATCCCTTTTATCTTAAGAGTGAAACATTCTGGGAATCTTTCATTTCTCTCCGGCAAAAAGTTAGACGAGAAGATTGAAAACATTCAAAGACAAACCTAAACGTTCCAAATGTCCCTCGTTTAACCTGAACTAATAATCTGTCCGTGTTCTGTAGATTATACGAACAACACACAACATGTCAATTTGTAAACTTGGAGATCAGCAGAGCAGCTAACGTTAGCAGAGCGGCTAAAGCTAGCGGGAGCTCAGAGCCAGTCAGGAACCCTGAAGGCCTTGAACAAAGCCAACATGTAACATATAACGGACTGAACGAGGCGGAGAGAGTTCAGTCCAACAGCCTTGTCACGTCAACTGTTACCCTTCAAAATAAGAGCACTTACAAATACATTACTCATCATGATTTTTAAACTTTAAGGGGAAAAAAGCGGAATCGTAATCGGTGCATCTCTGCATTCCAGTCTTAGTGCTAAGCTAAGTCAAAAGGCTAACAGGTTGATATCCGAGTGATAAAAATCTTCTTATCCCAAATCGGTTCACAAAAGTTACACAAAATGTCGAACCACACCTGTAACAGAGGCTTCCCCCCCCCCCACAGGTGGACCAGTGCGCAGGTCTTCAGGGCTTCCTGGTCTTTCACAGTTTTGGAGGCGGAACCGGTTCAGGCTTCACCTCTCTGCTGATGGAGCGACTATCTGTAGACTACAACAAAAAATCTAAACTGGAGTTCTCTGTGTACCCGGCTCCCCACATCTCAACTGCTGTGGTGGAGCCCTACAACGCCATCCTGACCACCCACACCACCTTAGAGCACTCGGACTGTAGCTTCATGGTGGACAACGAGGCCATCTACGACATATGTCGCCGCAACATGGACATCGAGAGTCCCGGGTACTTCAACATCAACAGATTGATCGGGCAGATTGTGTCCTCGATCACCGCCTCCCTTCGCTTTGACGGCACTCTCAATGTCGATCTGACGGAGTTCCAGACCAACTTGGTCCCATTCCCACGCATCCACTTCCCCCTGGTTAGCTACTCGCCCATCATCTCTGCGGAGAAGGCGTACCACGAGCAGCTGAGCGTGGCCGAGATCACCAGTGCCTGCTTTGAGCCCAACAACCAGATGGTCAAGTGCGATCCTCGTCGAGGCAAGTACATGGCGTGCTGCATGCTGTACCGAGGCGACGTCCTGCCGAAGGATGTTAACGCCGCCATTGCGGGTATTAAGACCAGGCGCTCCATTCAGTTTGTGGACTGGTGCCCCACTGGCTTCAAGGTGAGAAACATCAAGAGGTTGAGGGTCTCGGCCCGAGAACCTTTCCTCTTCTTCTGATCCTCATCTTTGTCTCCACAGATCGGCATCAATTACCAGCCTCCGACAGAAGTTCCCGGTGGAGACCTAGCCAAGGTCCAGAGGGCGGTGTGCATGCTGAGTAACACCACCGCCATCGCCGAGGCCTGGTCCCGCCTGGACCACAAGTTCGACCTCATGTACTCCAAGCGTGCGTTCGTCCATTGGTATGTGGGCGAAGGCATGGAGGAGGGGGAGTTCTGCGAGGCCCGAGAGAACCTGGCCTGTCTTGAGAGGGATTATGGAGAGTTGGGTCAATCAAACCCCGATTCTGAAAATGACGAATACGAATACTGAACCCTGAGTTCACGTCCAGTCTGAACTGTCTTTGCTCATTTGTGGACATTCTCAGGATAACGGAAAATCTACAGTAAGGAGTTGCATGAATATTGACCCAGACGTAGATTTTAACATATCCTAGAGGTGATTCAATTTTGGTGACATTTGGTGTTTCGCAGCATTTATGATAAAGTCAAATAAAATAAGCCGTTTAGAGTAGTGACGTCAGAATGTGGCTATTGCTGCCTTTGTTCTTTTGACTCCTTTGATGTTTGGTTGTGGACTGTTTCCGGAGTTCTTTTGATTCCTTTTTTATTCATTTGTGGGTGGAGCTAAGGGCTCAGTGGGCTGAACAGAGACGCTGAAGTGGAAGGCGCAGGTCACGAGGGGCTACGGAGTATCTGAGAGAGTTACTCAGAGAGTTAGTTGGAGTTGTCAGTAGATTTAGAGGCTGGTAATAACATTAATGGAGGATCTGCGTGAAGTTTTACTACACCTAGGTTAGCGATGTGCCTCGGCGGAGTTTTGCGTTCTCCGAGGGCTTTTTCTAGTTTTATCTGAGTTTCACCTGATGTCTGATGCAAATTCCTGACGAAGGTTTTCCTGAATCCTGATGCCTCGTCATCCAACGGCTGACACCTGAATTCTGTACATTTGCCCGAGGTGTTTCCTGTAATACTTGGTCGATCTGATGTCTGACACCGGACTGACCAGTGTGTCCCAGGATGTCCTAAAATGAATACTGTGGTGGTAATTATGTGATGGTGATGTGGGGATCTTAGTCGCTATTTTTAAAATGTCACGTTCAGATAAAGAAGAAAACGTTTGCCAAGTAGTATTTGAATTGTACTTTCAAATAAAAGTTGTCTGAGCAAAGAGTTTGTGGTCTGTGAAACGCAGTTCCCATTCCTCTTTTCACACATAAACACAGTATATACATATACGCGTGTGTGTGTAATGTGTATTTATATGTATATTTATATGTATATATATATATATATATATATATATATACACGAACACGAACACATCACCCCCGTTCTTCATTCCCTTCATTGGCTTCCCAACTCCACCAGGATTGAGCTCCACAGACGACTGACACATTTAAAAAAAGACTTAAAACTTTCCTTTTTAGCAGAACCTATAACTTTAATTAACATTTCTGCTTTTTGGTCATATTTTTAAATAATTATTATTATATTTTTTATTGATGCTTTTATCTGCTTTTACTTTGTATATGTATATATATAAAAATGTATATATATGTATTGATATATATATATATATATATTTATAAATATATGTGTGTGTATATATATATATATATGTATATATGTGTATATATGTATGCATATATATGAAATGTATGAAAATGGTAAATCCAGATCGGACCTTTGTTGTGATGTTGAAGCGCCGGATCTCACAGAAATCAACCATTTTCCCTGTTGTCCCCAACTGCAAGGGGAAGTCCTTGAAAGCCCCCAATCCCCTGTGTTTTACCTGATTGAACTCCTCAAATTAAATGTCAAGTTATGTCCGAAATTTAAAAAAAAAATCATTTTCATAAAAAAAAACTCTCGATAGAGAGTAAAATATAAACTTTAAGAGTAAAATATGAAATTCAAATATAGATCTCGTCCAGTCGATTCATACGCACCACATTTGGACTAAATTGGACCGACGGTTGAGATATTATGTCCCAAAAACTTTTTCGGGATAAAGCTCCCCCTAGTGCCAGAAATATGCAACCGATATTTCCCAGAATCACTCCAGTTCTTCCTCGCAGTCAAAGTTGAAAATGATTCATGAAGGAGTATTTGAGATATAACGAGGGGTCTGCAGACGCAGGGATGACAATTCAATAATATCAGGAATATTATAATATATATATTAATTAAATATAATAATAATCAAATTAATCAAAAGTTAATATTCATCTAAGATGTAAATTCACACAGCCAGTCAGCAAAAACAAAAATCAAAGCTTGATGAAGAGAGCAGACGCCCTCCATCCTGGTTCACTTCTCCTAAATGCTTTTCTCCATCTGTCGCCTGAAAACAACGTCCGACTCTGAGTCGTCGCCAAGACCGCCGCTCAGATGTTCTCAGCCGACGCTGAGCTGCTGGACGTGAGGACAGGAGACAGACGGAGGGACGCGCTGAGAGGCTTCACCCGATATCAACAGAGTGAGCTCTCTTCTCCCATCAAGCTTTATTCTGGCCCTTCAGCTGGACAGAAATGTGGATGGATGGATGATGGATGGATGACTGGGTGGATGGATGGATGGATGCTTGGATGGTTGGTTGATGGATACCTGGATGGTTGGATGGATAGATAGATGCTTGGATGGATGCATGGATGCTTGGATGGATGCATGGATGCTTGGATGGATAGATGGATGAATAGATGGATGGATGAATTGATGGATGGATGGATGGTTGGTTGATGGATACCTGGATGGATGGATGGATGGATGGATGAATGGATGGATGGATTAATGGATGGATGGTTGGTTGGATAGATAGCTGGATGGATGGATAGATGGATGTTTGGATGAATGCAAAATGGATTCGGGTATGGATGGTTGTTTGGATGGATAGCTGGATGGTTGGACGGATAGCTGGATGGATGGAAGGACGGATGGTTGGATGGATGGATGGCTCATTATTTTTGTTTTGGATTTGACCTTAAACATAATATTTAAAGATTGTATCTAACCTTTAGTTTTAACATTTATATTTGACATTTATAGTTTATACTTTGATTCAAACATTTAATTTTATCATTTACATTTATTATTTATATTTAATGTTTATAATTTAGACTTAGATTCAAACATTTAATTTTATCATTTAAATTTATTATTTATATTTAACGTTTATAATTTAGACTTTGATTGAAACATTAGTTTTATCATTTAAATTTAATATTTATATTTAACGTTTATAATTTAGACTTTGATTCAAACATTAGTTTTATCAGTTAAATTTATTATTTATATTAGATGTTTATAATTTAGACTTTGATTCAAACATTAGTTTTATCATTTAAATGTATTATTTATATTTAAGGTTTATAATTTAGACTTTGATTCAAACATTAGTTTATCATTAAAATTTATTATTTATATTTAACGTTTATAATTTAGACTTTGATTGAAACATTATTTTTATCATTTAAATGTATTATTTATATTTAAGGTTTATAATTTAGACTTTGATTCAAACATTAGTTTTATCAGTTAAATTTATTATCTATATTAGATGTTTATAATTTAGACTTTGATTCAAACATTTAGTCTTATCATTTAAATTTATTATTTATATTTAACATTTATAATTTAGACTTTGATTCAAACATTTAGTCTTATCATTTAAATTTATTATTTATATTTAACATTTATAATTTAGACTTTGATTCAAACACTTAGTCTTATCATTTAAATGTATTATTTATATTTATAATTTAGACTTTGATTCAAACATTTAGTTTCATCATTGACATTTATTATTTATATTTGACGTTTAACATTTAGATTTAATGTTTGGACGAGGGTTCAGTATGTCAGATTTATATTTTAACACCTGCATGTTCTTCGGTATATTTTCACCTGAAAAGGTAAAAGTTAATTTAAGACTTGTACAACCTCCTCCTGCAGCAGGAGCAGGAACAGGAGCAGGAACAGGAGCAGCAGCAGGAGCAGGAGCAGGAGATGCAGCAGAGGCGGCGGTCGAGGAGCGCCTCTCCGGTGGCGCGTGCAGCATCAGACGTTATAAAAGCTCCGGGAGGATCGTCCAATCAGAGCGCACCGACTGGCTGTTTAAACAATGAGTCCCGGTAGTCGTGAAGGTGTCACCTGAATATATCCATCCGCCCAAGTGTAAACATAAGACAACCTACGAGGAAGAGAATCATTTCAACGCGTTAAAATCATCCGTTTATAAGTAACACACGAGAATAAACTTCATTTAATGTTATTCAGAGAGACGCACGTGACTGTTCTGCAGCCGAGGAGCCGGAAATCTCCAAAGTCGTTCCGTCTGATTTGAAGATCTTAGTCTAGAGCCAGGAGAGCTTTCCCTCGATCGATCAATATTGAACTTTGAAAAACATTTGAGTCGTGAGGCGGATGGTGGAGATATCCTCCATCATCATAACACCAACCAGTTTGGTCATGTGACATCACTCAGCCTGCTTCACAGAGGCGCGAGATGAGTTTAAAGAGATTTTAAGAAGAGATTAAAAGAGATAATACATAATAAGAATAATGACAAGCTGGAAAATCTGATTGCGGTGGGATTGCAAGTTAAAATATTAAAATTAAAAGATTGATTTCGGACTATATACCAGATGGGGTTCACAGAAAAATGAAATAAAGTTGCATCTGGTCCACAAAAAAAAAAAAATCAGAAACTTTACAAAAAATTTAAAATACAGAAAGTTATAATAGTTTGTACATGAAGTGATTTGGATACTTTACGAATGTGGTCGATCTGCAAAAATGAAAGTTATAGTAAAACTGTAAGCAAATATATATTAAATTGTGCAGGCTATGATGGCAAATTAAATTAAGAAAGATAAAATAAAAGAGGATAAAACTTAAAATTTATGAAATGTCTGGGAATGCTGCAGTAAACGACAGAAGATGAGTAATCATTTTAAAACGTGCTTAAAATTCTTTCTTACTTAATCTCAGGTCTTTATTCTCGCTGTGGTTTATTACTCTGAATGAAATCCAGGTCTTTATTTTGGTGTTTACTAAAGTTTACACTCAATATGATAGTAATATGACATGAGAAGTACATTTTAATTTAAAGTTTTAAATTTCATGCTTTTATTATTATCGATATGCAGAACATATGTTTTTGTTTTTCCTTTCTTTTGTACATGAAAAACCTACATAAATAAATAATGGTATTGCTATCATATTGAGCCTTTATATAAATGTTGGGTGCCAAAATTAGTTTTTCTATTATTATGATTTTACAGTGTGCTTGTCAAATCTAGATTTTGATTAAGCACTTTTGATAGATAGATAGATAGATTGTTAGATAGATAGATAGATTGTTAGATAGATTGTTAGATAGATAGATTGTTAGATAGATAGATAGATAGATAGATGGATAGATTGTTAGATGGATAGATAAACCGATTTTTTGTTTCATGTTGTTACTATGATCTTACAACCTGTTTTATCTAAAAAGCTTTTTGTTTTTATTATATTACTCTCACATAGTTTGATTACCTGTCCACAGACACAAAGGTTGTTTTTTTTTCTTAGTTAAGTTCATATTGGGGATGTAATTCTCAAAATAACCAATGAGGGGAGGAGGATGAAACTTATTTAAAACTCCTTTGTTGCACCAGAACCCTGGCAGAAACCAGGACCGGGGCTCTGGCTGCCGGTTTAGAGGTGGCGTCGAGGCTCGATCTGGCGTAAAGTGAGAAATCACAAAGGCACAAACGTGAAACTAGCGGTGTCTAGTTTTTTCGGCGGACGTGCTCGCTGCCGTGGAACCTTCTCCTCTCTGTGCATGGATGTGTATGTTTGTATGTGGACGCTGCCTCCTCTCGTGTTGATGACGACCGACTGCCACCGAGCCTGACGGCGTTCGAACGGGATAAGTCGTTACCGGAAAAAAAAAAAACACGGTGATACTTCTTTAAAAGCCGGTGACCCGTTGTGTCCGATCCCCGAGATGATGAGCCAGCCTCGGCCGGACGAGTTCAAGCCTCCTCCTGAGTGCCCGGTCTTCGAGCCCAGCTGGGAAGAATTCAAAGATCCGTATGCGTTCATCAACAAGATCCGTCCCATCGCGGAAAAAACGGGCATCTGCAAAGTCCGTCCGCCTCAGGTGAGTTCAATCCACGCGGAGGAACGTTAAACCGACTCGGATGCTGAGTTAGTGGGCTCGGATGGACCGAGCGCTGGGGATTTAAAGGGACTGTCCAACATGGCGGATAAACGGCTAGCCTCATTCTTTGTGCTGCCGCTGCTAGCTTCCTCTCGCTTTTAGCTTTTTTATATTAAGTAGTCGCTTTTAGCCGCGCCGGAGAAACCTGGCAACAACGTAGACGTGTGATGTAGTTGAGGTAAAGTGGGTTCTGGTCGTGTTCGTGTCAATGGAGGCTCTGTTTATCCGGGCTTTGAGGCTGTTAGCCAGCTAGCGAGCTAATGCTAATGCTAATCCAACCAACCTGTCATAATTCAGCTCTGACAGAAGAGGCTAAGCGGAAGGAAGCCATCGCGTTGAAGATGGTGATATTTATAATAACTGTTCTTTATATTGTAGTAGCTGTGCGTCGTTTATTCGTCCTTATTTCCCTTGTGAGTCTTTCAGATGATAATGGAGTATTTATAAATGAGCATCAGGATGCTAGTTGGGTCACTGGCTGTGTCTGGCTCTGTGATCCCTTCAGGGTCATCTGCTCGTTTTGTAAATTCCAATGTTGTGAGAAGAGAGGCATTTTCTTTTCTTCGTGTTTTAAATAAATTGAAGTTCTCTTTAGACTGGAGTGACTCATAAATTTGCATCAAGAATGGGACAAAAAGCACAGATGTTTATTTAATTCTGTATTTATTTCCCCTAACTAACACCTTGTGACTTTGTAGAAGTTGTGTTTAAACCCAAACAGTAACATTGTATATTTTGGGTCGTGATTCTTCTCTCCTGATGATGAGCCACTCTTCATGCATGAGTCTGTGTTGTAGGGTGTTGTCCTCCATGTTGGCTTTGTGGTAAGCTGGGCTCGTGAGTGAGTCTTCCATCTGGCCATTTTGTGTGCCAGTGGGGTATGTTGGCCACTGACTTAAAACCAGAACTTGGGTCTCCTGCTTGTGTGATGAATTATTGTTGTTGTGTATGCTGGCCTACGTGCAGTATGGACAAAAATCTAGATTGGTGTTATGAGTTCCAAACTGAAAAGGATCACTGTGTTCTTTCAGAAGGAGCAGGCCTCGCTTCTTTTGCTTTTTTTTTTTTTGTTGTTGCCTAACTTCTCCTAACGTTGGTTTAACGCCCTGCAGTCAAACTTGCCTCTTAAGTGCCTATTTTCTGTTCATTTACCGTGAAATATATGAACACTTTTGTCAAATTTATATCCATACCTGTGAAAAACAACACTCACAAGGGGGCACCTTGAAAGAAAAATAAGCAAATGGCGATATTATTGTTATTTGTGAACGTCTTAAAACAGTTTTAACTGCATTTACATCCAGAAAATGTGTTGTGGTGACCTTGGAGTGTCATTGTTTGTGTTCTTTAGGGTTGGCAGCCTCCGTTTGCCTGTGATGTGGACAAACTTCACTTTGTTCCCCGGATCCAGAGGCTCAATGAGCTGGAGGTGAGTTTTTGTTTTTTGAGTGATGATGTCACTCTATCCTTGTTAAAACTGAAATTGTGCATCTACGATATTCAAGTGTAATAATGATACTAACGTAGTAGAACAACATTGCTGTATTAATGTCCTGTGACAGCATTATTTAACACAGCGTCAACTACAAATTTAGATTTGTGATGACCCTGCGTGATCTCCACTTATTCCAAATATTAAAAACGGTCAACTGTAGAAAAATCTAATTTTATATTTTTACGTAACAGGACGCAGCATCCCGTGTTTTTTTTTTTGTTTGTTTTTTTCTTGTTTTTCCTTGAATGCCTTAAATTCCTCGTCAGTCGATTTCCCAGACTTGAGTTTCTATGAAGCTGATTGTTTTCATTTCTCATATTTTATTCCAGGCTCAGACCAGAGTCAAACTCAACTTCCTGGACCAGATCGCCAAATTCTGGGATTTGCAGGGATGTGCTCTTAAGATTCCTCATGTGGAGCGGAAGATTTTGGATTTATATAAGCTAAATAAGGTTAATAATAGAAATGATCAGTATAATCACCAGTATTCATTTATATATATATATATATATATATATATATATATAACCTTCAACCCCAGCACTAACACGGCTCACTGTCGTTTCAGCTGGTAGCCGACGAGGGTGGATTCGATATCGTCTGTCAGGACAGGCGATGGACCAAGATCGCAATACAAATGGGCTTCGCCCCTGGCAAAGCCGTGGGCTCCCACCTGCGAGGGCATTACGAGAAAGTCCTTTATCCCTACAATCTGTTTCAGAGTGGAGCAAACCTGCTGGTGAGCGCGAGCGTCCGTCATCCTGACAGCCCATCTCGTTCTTTATGAGGCGCGCCGGCAGACGCTCGTAGGGCGGCGTGTGGCTCATCCGTCAAACACATCCCTAATGAGATTAGTCCACTGAGTGGTGTAGTTAAAGACGACGAACGTCTGGATTGTGCTGAAAAGTCAAGAAGCTCCGTCAGGGATCTGTCGGCATTGTTGATGATATTAACCCTTTGTGGCCTAGGAACCAAAAAACTGAATTATAGCCAAGATGCCCACGTTAAGTTTCCTTTTTTTGTTTTTCTCCGACCATTCCCTTAAAGACCCGTCGGTTATTTCTCCACTTGGACGTACTGAATTCCAAAACATGTAGGCTAGGGTTAAGGGATTACGCCGACGTGACCTCAGAGCCCCCAGGGTTCAGACGGAGCGTTTGATGCATGTTCTGTTGTGTTTGATACCGAGATGGGAGTCGGGCCTCCCTGCTGGGTCCATCATCCATCATCTGGTGTGGTGCCATTCAGTAGCTTTCACACACACACAGTATTCCACACCAGGTCTCAGAAGCGCTCATCCAAGGTCACTGGATTGGTTACTGTGTGACCTCTGGGGCGGGTCCCTCTAAATTGTTTAACTACCCAAGCTCTCTTTGCCTCAGGCACCAGAACCAGCTTCCAAACTGGTGCGTTTGGAGGCTGATCCTGATGATGAAAAGGTACGTCTGTGTCGTGGCTGGAAACCCCCTCGGCATCATGATTAACACAACGCATGTTTCTCCGCGGCTGGGATGTGTACTGTTTTTGTTTTTGTTTGTTTCCTTTCCTTCAGCCTGCGGCGTTATGACTCTAGCATCGTGGTTCTGTGACTTCCTCCTCTAAGACTAAAAACATAACCGTTTCTTCCACACAGCCGTCAACAATTAGGGCCAGATCACACTTTTCTTAAATATGGCACTCACACTTTTTTTCTCTCTTCTCCTTCTAAACTGCTTAGAATGATTACGTCCCTGAGAAGTCCTGGAGGTTATGTCATGTGTCATATGATGTCATATGATGTCATATGATGTCATTTGATGTCATATGATGTCATATGATGTCATATGATGTCATTTGATGTCATTTGATGTTATGGAATCCTCGTCGCTGCCTCCTTCACGTTAACGCCAGAACTCTAAAACTACTTCATGGATCATGTTCAAATTCTATACCCACATAGATCTTAGTGTGAGGAAGAAATGGATTGATTTGGGGTAACGGCAGGTTGAATATTTCTGACACTAGGGGGAGCTTTATCTTCAAAACTTTTTCCGGCCATAATCTCTAAACTGTCGGTCCGATTTAGTCCAGATTTGGTGCGGCTGAATGGACTGGAGGAGATCTGTCCTGTTACATCATAATTACTGTAATAGTTCATGTTGTTCTCATTATGGGATGTTTTGTATACGAAAAGCACTTTTTCTTTCTTTACATTCATTCAATTTGAAGTATTTCCGGGGGGGGGCTGCTATACAACGCAGGGGATCGGAGGTTTTCTTTCGGGGATATTCCCCTTGATGCTGGGACGACAGCGTAGGACGAGTTTTAACTTTCAACTCGCAGGCAACTCCTCCATGTCTGATATTCATTCCCTCCACAAGCCACGTCTTCTGATCTCAGCATGTTTCTCTCTCGGCCGCCTGTTTGAGGAGACAAACTAACTAACGACGTTCTTGTCTTCTGTTCTCTGACTCTTCAAAGTCAAACTGTATGAGTACCAAGTTCTGTTGGTTCCGGTTGTTGTCCCAGTCTTTGAAGCGTGTGTGTAACTGAACCTTTTCCTGTCGACTGTTGCTCCTTATTTAAGTGTCGGCTGTTTTATATTCCGTACTGATAGTCTGACTATACAGGTATTTCCAGTTAGGCACCCATCGACTAGACGTTATTTTAATAGCATGTTAGGTGTGGGTTTACCTTTTCTACATATCTCACAATTATCTTTCAGTGCGTTCAGAAGCCACTCCAGCCATTGGAGAATCCAGGAAGGTTGGAAAACACCAAGGTCCTCATACTGCAGGAGCCGTCTCAGAGGCCGCCCGCCCAGACCCCAGGCACCGGACCCGGCGCCCGCAGGGCTAAACGCATGAAGTCTGAGGTGGGTGTGTGTTTGAAGAGTGACTGACACACGCACACACACACACACACACACACACACACCTGACTAAAGCCTTGTCCATATTTATGTAGATAGATTTCCAAATCAATACATTCCCCCTCCTTCTCTCCAAACAGCCTCCAATTTTGAAAACGTCTCCTTGAAACTGCAAAAAACTCAAAATCTAGAATATATTCGTCTAATTCTCGTCAAACTGTCTCATTGCTCTTGATGTGGGGGACGTGTTTTTAGACGATCTCTTATCTCGAATCCTAAAAACATCTCAAACGAGCAAACTCTCACACATTTAGTCTTACTTTACTTACTCTGTTCTTATTTCAAGCAGTAGTTAGGAGTTAGGATTGAAAATGAGCAAAAACACACAAATTACAATAAAAGCAAAGAAAAGTTTTTGAAAAAAAAGGGGTAAAAACACAGATTTTTGGCATAATGACCTTATTCTGAGACACAACACCTAATTAAATATAAATCAATATATATGATATATGAATAATATATAGTTCCCAAAGAGATTTCCCGGCTCGTTTTAAGATTTCCTTTATTTATTTTTCACGTCTCATTCTAATATTCTCTAATTATCTTTCCAAGCAAATTTTAAATAGTTTCTGTTGTTTCATTAAAGGCTATTTCAAAATGTTTTACTTATGTTTTTATACTTCTTTTTTCCCAACAATGATGCCAGACGCTCAGAGGGGCTCGCCGGTGTAAGGGTCGTCTGTTTTTAGCAAAACAGTGGAGGGATAAGGGATATGTATTATATATGTGGGAATAAGGGATTTATCGCTGCCGACGGGCGGAGAGGATTTTAAACAACGGTAGAAGTCTTTCTTTGGCGCCCAAAATCGGCGTCAATAGAGAGAAGTTTGTTCCGAGCAGCAGCTGGACGTATTCCCCAGGGTCAGGACACGGGTGGTGGTGCTGGTGGTTGATGACCTCCCAAAGGTGGGGGCTGAAGAACTTGAATATCAGCTGAATGGCGGAGTGGAGGGTGGAGACAATGATGGCATTATTGAACTAGACAGAGAAGTCTCATTTTCCTACTGGGTAAAAGTGAACAGCTGCTCCCAACAGGTGACGGGCTGATTGGCCGCTCCGAATGAAAACAGCTGAGATGGAGAGTTTACATGTGAGGGGGGGGGACCCCGAAGCAGAGACGAGACAAGGAGCAACTTAAGAGGGAGGAGGGTCTTCCCGGCCGAACCTCCGCTAGAACTCCCTTTAAACCGAATGAGTTAAATCTGGAGAAATAAGGAGAAGTTGTTGTCAACCCAACGTAAACACGCCGTTAGTCCGCCCAAAACATTACATCTCAGGCGTGATGAAGTGTGTCCACGCCACGGGGACAGAATCCAAAGGCCGTTTGAATGATGTCATCACGAAGAATCGGGTTCATTGACCTAAATCGTTTTTGGCTGAACAAGAAGCTACAATTCTGCGGCATTGTGTCAATTTATCCACACGCGTGTGGTCGGGGCCTCAAACCGGCCCGAACCCAACAGAACACACCTGCTTCTTCACTATTCACCACCTCCACATCACAGTCACACACTGGTCTCACTTTGTCTGCAGCCTGTCTTTGTGAAGACGGAACCGGTGGAGCCCGGCGAGAGCAAACCCAACCTGCGGCGGAGGATGGGCTCGTTTGTCGCCAAGCAAGAACCAGGTCAGACTCCGCACGCCGCCGTTAAACCAAGATTTTAGTGATGAGGTTTACAGCGAGACATTGAGGCATTATAAAGCAGTTTATAAACACTTCATAAGTTTGGTGTCGTTATAAGCTGAGATTCAACATGAACTTTTGTATCTGTCAACAACTAGAACTTCTGGACTCAACCGAAAGTCGAGCCCGGTGCCGAAAAGGACCGAATGTCAATTTAGTGAAACACTTGTGTGAAAATGTCAAATATCTTTATAATAATTATTGATTATGAAGCTATAGAAATGTCCACAAACTACTATGTCCCTGACCATCTGAGGGCTCCACAGACGAGTGACACATTTAAAAAAGGACTTAAAACTTTCCTTTTTAGCAGAACCTATAACTTTAATTAACATTGCTGCTTTTTGGTCAGGCTTTTATATAGTTATTATTTTATTTTTTATTGCTGCTTTTATCTGCTTTTACTTTGTAGCACTTTGAGATTCGATCCAAATGTAAAGTGCATTATAAATTAACTGTATTATTATTACTATTATTTATGATGTCATGATACGGTAATATTTAAGTGTTTATCGTCTAATAAGGAGAACTTAGAATCAAATGTGTTCAACCGTGGAAGTCTAAAGGTGCATTAAGGCGTCACACTTCATGTTGGTGTTTCTCTGTCATCTAGCAGAGAAAGAGATTCCCATTCCAGTGAAGCAGGAACCAGCGGAAACCAAGGAGCCAATCATTGAAGCCGACAAATTCAAGTCGCGGTACAAGAAGTTCCTCCCTCCCGTTCCTCAGAGCCCAGTAAGTAGAAATCTCCTCAGATGAGACGTTTGCAGTCCCGCAGATCCAATGAAGCTAAACTTTATGACGTCGTCGGTTTAATGTCTCTTAAGACGTTTGAGCTCCGCTGTAAACCCTCGACATTTGCGGGTAAAACACGTCTGTGACGTAGATTCTCGTCAATAACGCACCACAAATATGACAAGTTCGACAGCAGGAGCGGACAGAAGAGTTATTTTGAAGGAGGGATATTCAAAATTGAACACATTAGGGAGAAGCTAAATTGAAACTATCACAGTAAGAACCTAGAAAAAAAAATGCTTTGCAGGGGCGACGCTGAAGTTCGATCCCCGGCCAATGCAGTCCACGTGTCAAAGTGTCCTTGAGCAAGATACTGAACCCCGAGCCGCTCCCAAAGGCTGCTCCATTGGTGTGAGCGATGGCGTGAACGGCTACTGCTCCTGATGATTATGTGGCGCCTTCATGGCAGCATCTGTCGTCACTGTGTGAATGTTTGTGTGAAGGAGTGGAAGCTCGCTCACAGTGTCCAGGGCTTTGATTGGTTGAGCAGACTAGAAAAAAAGCTAAACAAGTACAATCTATTTACCATAAAATTATAACTCACACACTTCTTGTACTGACCGGATGTGAACCCGTCTGCATGACACAAAATACAAGCTAGACATTCAAGACTGAGATGAGCTTCAGTCAGACGCCCTGAAGGCGTAAATGTGACATTTCATCCATTATTGACCTGTATTTTGAAGTTATAGAGACTTTTTCATTGAGAGCCATCAAACATTTTCATGTGTCTGCCGTCCTCGCTGTGGAGGATGTGAGCGCTCCAGAAGTCAAAGGAAACAATTATTCAGCTGACCATGTTCTTCAGAAGGAATTCTCACTTGTGCCCCGATGAGAAGACCAACAGTGACGCACATTTCCTTCATCCCTTCCGCCATCGAGCCTCTAAATGTGATAACGGGCGACCTGTAGAGATGAGTCATGCTTCTGTCGTCCGATCTGTCGATGCTGACGTCTTTGATGACTGTTGTCGGTTTATGGACTTTTCTTTAATCTTTTCTATTCATACGAACGGGAAGAGCTGCAGGAATGAATTTGATGAAGTTTTCCGAGCTGAGCCGAAGTGAAAATATCGAATGGGTGTGTTTGTGTGGCTTTTTCGCTTGAAGACCTGGATGGGCCAGAATTTCCGTCAGCTGACCAGAGACAGTAGGCCGAGGTCGTAGTTTTTGGAGCTAAAGAGGAAATGTCAAAGGTCGGCTCTCGCCTTCAAGCCGTAACGTTTAAAAGCACAGACCGAGCCAGACATCTTGGCGTAATCATGGACTCTGACCCGAGTTTTAACAGCCAAATTAAGACCGCCTACTCTCACCTGAAGAATAGAGCAGGAATCTGAGGACTGATGACTCAGCAGGATTTCTAGTCCGTGCATTTCATTTATCTCCAGCAGACTGGACTGTAACAGCATCTGGACTGGACTTCCTAATAAATGAATCAGACGGCTGCAGCTGGTTCATATCAGTCCAGTTCTGGTGTCTCTACACGGGCTTCTTGT
Source organism: Lophius piscatorius (assembly GCA_009660295.1). Classification (NCBI taxonomy): domain Eukaryota; kingdom Metazoa; phylum Chordata; class Actinopteri; order Lophiiformes; family Lophiidae; genus Lophius; species Lophius piscatorius. The sequence goes on along the minus strand of VRLP01006020.1, from coordinate 2,921 downwards.
CTCTCAGAGAATTGGTTTCAACATCCTGCTGCTGGTCTACAAAACACTGAACAGTTTAGGTCCAAAATACACCTCTGATCTCCTGCTGTGTTCTGAACCATCCAGACCTCTCAGGTCTTCTGGATCAGGTCCGCTCAGTGTCCCCAGAATCAGACCCAAACCTGGTGAAGCAGCGTTCAGTTTTCAATGCACCAAATATTTGGAACGAGCTCCAAGAAACCTTCAGGACCGTTCCAACTCTCAGCTCTTTTAAATCACAACTTCAAACTTTCCTTCTTGCTGCCCTTATTTTATTAAGTTTTCAGAACCATTCTTATTTCTGCAGTAAACAATACTGTTTCAAAAGAGAACGTTGAATTAGGCCTGAGATAGAAAAGGCTTAGACCGCTGGTTTTCTTCAAACCTGCATTTATTTTATTTTTAAAATAATGTAGCTGGTTTTAGATGTTTCGTTCTTTCTGAATGTCTTCTAACTGTTTTTAATTACGTATAAATGCTCTGGATTGTTTGTGTGAATGACTTTGCAGCCTTCTCCAGCTCTCATGGCTCTGGAGCAGGCGGGTCATAAGTTCTTCTCTTCTTCCCCAGGTGGATCAGGTTGTGTGTCTGGTGTGCAGCAGCGGCGGAGAGGAAGACCGCCTGTTGCTGTGCGACGGCTGCGACGACAGCTACCACACCTTCTGCCTCATCCCTCCTCTGCACGACGTCCCCAAAGGAGACTGGAGGTGCCCCAAGTGTCTGGCTCAGGTGAGGACCAGCTGATGCAAGCCAGCCTTGGAAACGAACCGGTCTCTCAGACAGAGATTTACTTACTTCTCGTCTCCCTCACAGGAATGCAGCAAACCTCACGAGGCGTTCGGCTTCGAACAAGCGTACAGAGATTACTCGCTGCGGGCTTTTGGACAAATGGCCGACGCTTTCAAATCGGATTACTTCAACATGCCAGTTCATGTAAGAAGAGGAGGTTCCGGCCTAGATCTGTGCGTCTGTCTCTGGTCATGAACAGTTATAAACCTGCATGTCTTGTCATGTGTTATAGATGGTGCCCACGGAGCTGGTGGAGAAGGAGTTCTGGCGTCTGGTCGGAGCCATCGAGGAGGACGTCACCGTTGAATACGGAGCAGACATCGCCTCAAAGGAGTTTGGGAGCGGATTCCCCATCCCCAATGGAAAATTGAAGGTCTCCCCTGCTGACGAGGTACGTCTGTGAACCCCCCCCCCCAAAAAAAAAAAACCCAAAAACTAATTGCTTTTACATGAGTGAAGATAATAACCAACAAATATAAAGTTGAGCAAAGAGGAAAAGGGGAAGAAGAAAAAAAAACATTTAACCAGGACAACGGGTCATATTACGTCATTGTGTGGAGGACATGTGATCCGTAGTGAGAGCAGGTGTAGGAAAACCTGGAGAGGTGGAGGTACCTGCTTTGAGACAAAGGCAGAGAGGACGGATTGGGATGGTTCCGACCCGTGAAGAGGAGGGATAGAGGATCTACTGGTAGAAGGATGCTGGAGATGGGGTTCCCAGGCAGGAGATGAAGAGGAAGACCAAAGAGGAGGTATCTGGATGTGATGTGGTGAGAGAGGACATGCAGTTGGTTGGTGTGACAGAGGAAGCTGCAGAGGACAGAAGATGGAAACCACTGTGGAGACCCCTAAAGGTTACCGCTGAAAGAAGGAGATGTGAATGATGGTAAAACTCACTTCAGACGTCTGGTGGGTTTTTTAGATTTAATAACGTTGATGCAGAAGCGGAGGAAGCTCATCAGAGCGACCTGCGTCGGCCTCCAGATAATGCTGTGAACTCTGATACAGCCAGGGTTTGGTTTGTAAACGAATCCGTGAATCCACAAAGAAAAAACAAAGAGGCGGTTGTGGCTAAAATGGTTGAGGTCGGAGTAGAATAGCGGCGGGAAACATTTTATGTGCCGTCGCTGGAAGAGCGAGTTTTGCTTTCCTCGAGCGATTGACCCAAACAGTTCCGATTGATACACGTGCAAATAGAGCGGCGTGAACGCTGTGAGGTTTGAATAAGCGGCACATCGTGATGAACGTGTTTGAAGTCACAGACATGGACAGACGGCACCGAGGGTCCGCAGAACCGCAGTTACAGTGAAGTTTGTCCTCCAGACACCTGGTGAAACTCTGGGCTGAGGGCCGTTAACGCCGAGCTGATCATGTTGCAGTAATGAGGATTCATTCGCGTCGTAGGATTTGCATCGTGATCAGACCATTAGGGGATTTCTCTGTGGAAACAGACTGCGACCATCGGAGGTGGTTTACGTCTCCGGTTGCGGGCGGTCAAGAGACGGTAAACAAACGGACGAGTAGATTTGACCGGAGGAGACTCCAGCAACCTTTGGCCTTCATACCTGATGCTTCCTGGCAGCATTCATTTTATCCTTCCCTGTGTTCGTGACCTCTGAACTCTGTCTTGCAGAAATACTTCAAGTGTGGCTGGAACCTGAACAACCTGGCGATGATGAACCCATCCGTTCTGACGCACGTCACAGCCGACATCTGTGGGATGACGCTGCCGTGGCTCTACGTGGGCATGTGCTTCTCCTCCTTCTGCTGGCACATCGAGGATCACTGGAGCTACTCCATCAACTACCTGCACTGGTACTGACGTACACTCTGTTTCCTAGAGCGCCGCTACCGTCAGGGCAGGATTATGGTGCCCTCTTTTGAAATGATCTTTTTTCCTCTCTGTAGAAATAACAACCCGGAATGCCGGTAAACAAAAACACGCACATTAGACCTGTGTTCTTACTCCAGAACCATCAAATCCCTGACAAATAGACCGTCAGACGGTCTCTCTCCTCACTCACCAGTGTATCCATGGTAACGCACCCCCCTACCTAAAAGAACTACTCACCCCACTGACCTCAACACGATCCCTCCGTTCTACCCACTCATAC
>VRLP01006019.1:0-31786 GCA_009660295.1 Lophius piscatorius | reverse complement strand
AGAAGAAGAAGAAGAAGCTGTGAAAAATTGCAGATGGCTTTCTTCAGCCCTGGAACAGTTACAGTAGAGTTCCACGACAGTTTTGTATAAATAAACTACCAGGTTGTCACCAGTGGGTCAACCTGCAGCAGGCCCACCAGACTTTTCACATTAGCGGTGTTAGCATTTGGTAGCGCCGCGTGAGGAAAAACCATCTGTTGCTGGAAAATAAGCCACTAAATGTCTTATTTTAAACTCGAGGAGGAAGAACTTGATGAAGGGGATAGCAGCTAGGAGGTTCATGTATCTGTCGTTCACACAACATTCTCTGAAGACGTGCGCTTTCTTCAAGTTAATTGTATCCCCAGAAAAGTAATCACGCCATCGTCTTCGCTGTCAAACGCAGATTTCTTTGGTTTCTTTCGCCCTATAACTCAAAAAGTGCTTCATGGATCGTTTTCACCCCTAGGCCTTAGTAAGAGGAAGAACTGGACTTATTTTGGGAAAGGATGGTTGTATATTTCCCACACTAGTGGGAGCTTTATCTCCAAAGGTCTTACGGACGATTTATTCCAAATTTTGTGCGATCTTTCTTATTTATATCCTATTTTAACGTACTTTTAATCGAACAGTTCATATTTGATTCACTTTTGGGTATTATTTATTTATTTTTGACTGAACATACTGTGGAAAGAACTTGTTGTTGAACTTGTCCGATCATGATTGTCGGGACGGATCCCGGATTAGCCCTCGCAATCGAGGTCGACGGCGTAGAACTTGTTTATCACTAAAACCATTGACCGCACCCACCTCTGCTCAGCCCTGATAAGAGCTGCAGATAGCTTTCTCTAGACTTGAGTTCGTACGTGGCTGTGGCGTCATCCTCCTTCTCTACATTCGTAGATTTAACTACATTTAACCCTTTAATGTCCTTGTCAAGAAAACAAGGAAAAAAGTATTTGTCGGCATATTATATTTCTGTTTGATTCATTTAGCATCTTAGACTAAAATTTACCATTAAATTACCTCAGAAAATGACTTTCCTTAAAAATAGTCAATTTTAATAAGGTATAGTTTAATTTTTTGGTATAGCCTGTTTCTAGAAAAACTATTTGAACCTTTTCAGACTTTTTTTTTTGGTGGAATCATTCACACTATTCTATTTAATAAGCCCCAACACACTTTTATATGTCCAAAAAAGTCCTACTTAATGAAAAGGACATGGTTAATGTCTCCTCCTGGCTGGCCCCTTTGACCTCTGGGGTCCCCCAGGGCTCTATCCTCGGACCCTTACTCCTCAGCATATACATCCTGCTACTGGGTCACATTATAAACAGGTTCAGTCACATTCTTCAAAAAGACAAAGTGACTCAAAATGTCTGCAACCAAACAGTTGAGCAGGACATTAAAGAGTTACTTCAACCCTGACAGAAAGGGTTTATCCCCCCAAAAGCCCCCAATCCCCTGTGTTGCACCTGCAGTCCCCCCTTGATAGAACTCCTCACTTTAAATGTGACTCGTTAATAATCTCACCAAGTCCATATTGACTCAACTTAACTATTTCTACAGAGTCAACAGTCTGCTCTAGGATCCGATCCCACAGTGAGTCAATAATGAAGAGAAATCCAATTATTTATTCCTGCTCAGGAATAAAACAAGATTTCCTGGAGTCGACTCATAGGAGGTGATGCTGATTTCCACCAAGAGCTCCCCCTAGTGAGTACAATGTGAACTGTAATAGTGAAAGATAGATCTCCGTGTCTAGATTCAGATGAGTCCATTTGGACGTAATGAGACACGTGGGAGTGGAGAAAACCTGGAGAAAACCAGCTGTAGGTATTTGAGCTTCACGAGTTGATCCTGATTGTTACACTGTAAAAACTTGAGGGTGTAAATAGGATGTAAGTGAAGTGAAGAAATGATATTTAGCTGATGGATAAACTCTACCTCTCTAACTCTCTTTATTGAGTCACTTGCGTAAAGTCAGTTACGTTGGCAGAACACAAATATTGCAGTTGGACCCGAGTTCAGGCTTTGAACAAAGAAACCGGGTCTATGGAGCCTTTCTTGCAGGGGGCCCTCCTGGTCTTTGTCCCGTGGAGAACCATCTCCTCTGTTCTCCTTCATGTGAATCCTGACGCCCCTGAGACAAACAGGTTGTTATTTCTGGAGCTGTCAGCGGGTCCTTATGTTTTTGGACCGCCCTGATCCAGAGCAGAACCTGATGGATTACTGTTGGATGGTAAACCATCAGCTGCTGTTCTGACAGTTGGCTGGTTCTGAATGATTTATAATGTCAGGCTGTTATGGCTGGTTTGTCTTCAACTGAAAATACGCTGTCTTCTTTTTTTCTCCTTCTTTTTTCTCCACAGGATCATTTATTCAGTTTATTGTCTCGCGTTTAAAAGAAACATTTTTACTGAACTGGTTCTCTTTGTCGCTTTTACAAAATGTCTGCAAAGTCGTAAAGTGCTTTAAGTTGTTGCGGCGGCCACGATTCCATTTATTCAGTAAAACACAAAGTTTAACGCTTTTATGCTAATTAACGAAAAATGATGAGAAGAAAAAAAAAGAATCAAAACATTTTATTGTTTGGAATTCTGAACCCTGAAGCTCAACGTTTGTAGTTTTTACAAAAAGAAAGAATGTAAAACTTACAACAACAACTTTATGTGCTGCAAGATCAAAATTTATGTATTTTCAAGAAATGTTATTTTTTTTCTCCAATTATGGCTAAAAACCGTAAATAGACGTGAAGAAAAAGAGGAAATAAAAAGAGGAAAATAAAAAGTCTGAGATCTTTTTCAAAACTTTAAAACATGTGGAAGCAAGTTGCTTTGAGATTTAAAGTTTGCCTTCCTTTCTAAAAACTTTTGTTTTTACAGTGCAGAGTGTGTGAACCCACAACAAGCTCCTGCACCTTTGTCTGGGAGTGGTCATGTGACACATCCTGGTGATGGATGACTCCTCTGTCAGCCGTCGTTTAGCTCTCCTGTTGTTAAATGTTGGTACTGATCCGACTCTGTCCATGAAAGGCTTGGCGAGCGCCGGGGCTTCCTCTTCTAAGTGAATGGCTGCGTTCTGGGCTAGCCGTCCGGTGGGCGGGCCTTTGTTTGACTGACTGATGGCTTTGGGGTGTTGGAAAAGGCTTCCACGAGATGGATACTTGATCTGATGGCGCTGGAGGCCGGCGGCGTCTGCTGCCAGCGCAGACCGCTGCAGAGAGCCGGGGGCAAAGTTCAAACACGCTGACCCCAGCTTGTGTTGGTTAAATTCATCCTCACGGAGAAATTCATTCTACGCCGCCGCCCCCCGCTGATGATCCTCTGATCAACGAATCCATCCCTCAAACAAATATGGACGTCTGTCAACGACCCGCCCAAAAACAGCTTCAGCAGGTAAACAGCCGTTTAGCTGCCATACGCACGTCTGCGACAAAACGCACAAAACCGGTTCGCCATCTTTGAGAGACTTCATCTCTTACCCACCAGTACATTTGACTTCATGTTGTATTTGACATTTTTTGATGTTATATTGTTTTGTTTTTATCTGATAAAACACTGCAGCGCTGCCCAAAGCAAATAAATAAAGTTTATCAAATCATATCGTATCATATCATATCTTATCTGATCTTATCTGATCTTATCTGATCTTATCTGATCTGATCGGATTTTTATCTTATCTTATTTTATGTTATCTTATCAAATCTTATCTAATCTAATCTTAACTAATCTTATCTAATCTTAACCTATGTTATCTATCTTACATATCTTACCATGTCTTATCATATCTTATCTATCTTATCTTATATTCTCTTATCCTATCTTATTTTATTCTACCTTATCATACCGTGTCTTATCTTATCGAATAGTATTTTATGTTATTTTATCTAATCTAAACTAATCTAATCTAATCTAATCTAATCTAATCTAATCTAATGTAATCTAATCTTGTCTTATCTTATCTTATTTTATCTTATCCTAACTAATCTTTACTAATCTTATCTAATCTTATCTAATCTTATCTTATCTTATCTTGTCTTATCTTATCATACCGGGTCTTATCGTATCGAATAGTATCTTATCTTATGTTATCTTATGTTATCTTATGTTATCTTATGTTATCTTATGTTATCCTATCTTATTTTATTCTACCTTATCATACCGTGTCTTATCTTATCAAATAGTATTTTATGTTATTTTATCTAATCTAAACTAATCTAATCTAATCTAATCTAATCTAATCTAATCTAATCTTATCTTATCTTATTTTATCTTATCGTATATTATCTTAACTTATCTTTGCTTATCTTGTCTTGATGAATCTTATCTTATCATAAATTATCCCTCCGTGTCTCATCTCATCTCATTATATTTGATCTGATCTGATCTTGTCTTGATGTATCTTATCTTATCTTATCTTATCCTAACTAATCTTTACTAATCTTAACTAATCTTATCTAATCTTATTTTATCATATCTTATCTTATCTTATCCTAACTAATCTTTACTAATCTTAACTAATCTTATCTAATCTTATCTAATCTTATCTTATCTTATCTTATCTTATCTTATCTTATCTTATCTTATCTTATCTTATCTTATAGTATATTATCTTAACTTATCTTTGCTTATCTTGTCTTGATGAATCTTATCTTATCTTAACTTATCCCTCCTTGTCTCATCTCATTTCATCATATTTTATCTTATCTTATCTTATCTTATCTCAATAATCAATTAATAATCAATAATCAATTCAAATATTTGGTTTTATGTATTAACTTTAAAACAAAAAACAAAAAACGAACCACAGTTAAGATTTGTACGCCTTTAATCCAACGAAAAATGAAATATTCTTAAACGTAATTCATTAACCTAAAATAATTTTTCTTTTATAGTGAAAAGTTATAAATCATCTTAGTATTAGCTGACCTTTGACCTCAGACTGATAGCAGGAACATCATGAGACGATATCCTACTGTATATATATATATATATATATATATATATAAATATATATAAATATATATATACACCACTAGGGCATCTCAGGGCGGTTCCGGTCCAAACTTTGACTGGACCTCTCCAGAACCTTAGGTGGACACCCGTAGAGCCCGTCGGAGGAGAACTCACTCTTCTGCCTGGGATCCCTGTCTCCTCCTCAGGCCTCCTTCTCAACACAAATCTGCTGCACTCAGCGTTTCTCCATTCCTTTCATCTCTCGGGTTCCTTTAAGCGACCACACGACCTCCTGACCCCGAACCTGACTTATGTTACAGAATCCACGATGGCAAGCAGGGAGGAGTGAACGGATGCAGGCTGAACGTCTTGTTGTGATTCGGCGGTGAGATGTTCTTGGCAGGCGGGAGACCAAAGCGGCTGCGGCGCTTTTAATTAGCTCCTGTTTCCAAATGTGATTATTTTTGTTATTTTTTTTTACAGTTAACCGCACAATAAAGCTCTGTTTAGAGTTTATCTGTGAGAAAGGAGAGCTGACCTCTCCGAGCAGAGTTTCTCTTTTATTGCTCTGCGATGAAGGTCAGCAGCGGGTCTCCTACACACGGCACAAACAGAAACACCGGCTATCTGCTCGCCTCTTTTATGAGCTTATCTGCTCTTCCTCCGGACCGGACAAACGCGGAGCTGCTACTTCCTGCCTGGAGTTAATGACTCTGCTTTCATTTCCAGAAAGAAACAAACCCTGTCATTAAAAAACAATCTCCAAATATGCGACGTTCTGAAGAAAGCCAGATTGGTCCTAATGGACCGACCTCACCTGAACGCCCCCCCCCCCGCCCTGAATCACAGGAAGTGATTGATTCTAGTGCCTCTTTTTTCCCTCAGCAGAACCTTTCCTGGGAGAAAATCCCAGAAAGCCTCTGAGTGCAGCTTTAGCGTCGTACAGCTGGTTGTTTAATGAGCTGGTCCAGGTCGACACTCGGGTTAAGTGCTGCATGTATTACAGCGCCGGTTGATCTCTGAGGACCCGAACCTACGTCCTTCTGTTCATCTGCCGCTTCCTTCGTCGGCTAATGGATGCAGCAGGAACGTTGATTCAAAACCCAGAAGCTGTAATTACCACCGCCGAGGAGGTTATCATTTTACCTTCATCCGTCTTATTTGTTCGCCATATCATTTGAAATACTAATATATGACATTTTCTGAGACTGAACGTTGGTTATAACCATTGCGAGATAGGCTACTTTTGGCAGAGTTTTGGCGATAACTCATACTTTAATGGACACATCTGCATGAAATTTCAGCCAGAGGTAGATTCTGCCACATCCCAGAGGTGGTTAAATTATATTGACGTTATATTCAGATGTCACCATGTGATGTCTTAAAAACCTTTTCTTAACAATTAAAAAGGGCCTTTTTCCAGTTTTGGGCAATAACTTAAAGATCAAGTGGAGTATTTGCATGAAATTTTACCCAGAAGTAGGTTTTGGCATATCCTAGAGACCATTAACTTTTGGTGATGTTACGTGATGACCTCATGACGTGACATCACAATAACCTTTTCTAAACCATTAAAATGGCGCACTTTTGGCAATGTTTGAATAACTCTCGACATAATGAACAGATCTGCGTGAAATGTCACCCAGTAGTAGCTTTGGTCATATACCAGAGGTGGTTTGATTTTGATGACGTCACATCAAGAGGTCACGGTGTGATGTCATAATAACCTTTTCTTTACCATTGCAAAACAGGACATTTTTGTAGTTTTGGGCAACAGCTCAATAACTAATGGACAGATTTGTATGAAATATTACCCAGAGGTTCTATTTGACAAACCCTAGAACCGAGGACATTTCGGTGACATCATGACGCCGTGGCGTGACGTCATGAGATAGGACACTTATGGGGTGTTTTGGTCATAACTTTCTTAATAATGGAAACATTTAGTTCAGATTTGGTAAGATAATGTATCTTTGCATCTCACATACATAAAGAAAAAAATCACACAGATCCGTAACTAGAAGCAGGTTTTATTATGTAGATGAGTCCAGTATTTAGAAAGGATTTAATCGATTCTGATGTCTACCTCGGCTGCTGTTGTGTCTTGGCGGAGGTTTGAGATCTCTGAGTGACTTCTGGATGGTTTCGGTTTTCTCACAGCGCTCAACAACGTTTTTTTGTTTTTTTTTGCGCTCTAAGTCAAGCCCGTGTGCAGAAAAGATTTTATGGAGCTTTTAATCAAACACCTGTTGGGCGAGGAGAACACAATCCAGCTCAGACTGAACGGAAACCCGCTCGTGTTTTCTCCTCCATAAGGTTTTTAGGTGGCCGTGAAAGAAAGCAGACCCTCGTCGCCGAGAGCCAGCATCGCTGCTGCACCATGGGTAAAAAAAAAAGAAAAGTTTTTCTCAATACTTAAAACACGTCTGGTGTAACATCATGTTTGTAAATCATTATAAATGACATTCTGTATGAGAGGCAGTGAACAGAACCACAGTCTTTATCTCTCATTTCCTGCAGCCGCTTGTCCTGTTCAGGGTGGCAGGGGTCCGGAGCCCATCCCAGCTGACATCAGGTGGGCGGCGAGATGATCGCCGGAGTCCACAGCTTCAGATTTCAGCCTGGAAACTTCTTACCATCGTGCCACAATCAAAGATGGGAGAAATTTTGGATCAGCTGCATTTATTCCTCTAAAACTGTGAAGTCAGGGGAAGAAATCAGAAACTGGAACTAAGAAACTATTTATTACCAAAATTCAGTCAGGGGGATTGCTCGCGCAACGCAGGGGATCGGGGACTTTCTCCGGCGACATACCCTCGCCGTTGACACGTAGGATTTCTGTGGTTAGAGGCTGAATGAGAGACTTTCCAATCTCCTCATGCTGGCAGAAAAATAATCTCATGCTATCGTTTTGAACTTAAACGAAGTTCAGCGGCCGGCGTGTCGGACGTCATCGGTTCTGACATTTTGAGTCCGATGTGATCGATACGGGCCCGAGACTTGCTGTGTTTTCCTTTGGAGCCTAGCAACCAAACCTGGATCCTGCGGAGTTTACATTCAGAGCCTCTCCTCCCCGGTTTTTCCCACCGCTGCTCTGAACACCTGCCTCACGAAAACCACAACAGAACCCCCCCCCCCCGCTTTCATCTCGGGATCGTTAATTCACCGTGACTACGTACAGAACAGTTGTGCGTGGAAGTGTAAACATGAAGTTTGGCCGGCAGCCATACCATCCTGCCATCCAGCAGATGAGGCTGAGCAGAGGCCGATCCCAGAGGGGAGATCTCCTCTGGGAGCAGCTCCCGAACCGGGCCTGATGGAGAACCAGAACTCTTCTCCTCCATCTGACTGCTTTATCCTCGTGCGAGAGGAAATCAGGCGCTGGTTGGGCCTTAAAGTTTTTCCAACCTTCCAAATTGGGCGAAAGCGTAATAATAAATTGGACGGAATGCTCCTTTAATGATACGACAATCACCTCTGCTGAGCTGGAGCAGGTCATGTGATCATCCCCGAAAAGTCGGGGAATATTATGTAATCGTAATCGCCGCCACCGCAGATCCTTCGTGTGAACGCGATAACTCAAAACTTATTTCATTGATCATTTTCAAATTTTATACCTATATGGACCGTAGTGTGAGGAAGGACTGGGTTGAATTTGGGGAACGTCAGTTTTATATGTCTGACACTAGGGGGAGCCTTATCCCCTAAGGTTTTCGGCCATAATGTGTCGGTCAGTTTTTTGTACATAACTCAAAAACTATTTCATGGATCATTTTCAAATTTGGAACCAACACAAACCTCAGTGCGAGGAAGAACTGGAGTGATTTTCAGAAAGACCAATTGTTTATATCTGACACTAGGGGGAGCAGTGGTACGATTTTGTCCAAATATGGCCCGTAATAATGGACTCAAGGAGATCAATCTTAGAAAAGTCACATTTCTTTCACTAGGGGGAGCTCTTTTTTTCTTCTTCTTCTTTTTAATGGATCCTAGAATGCTGCTTCTTCATGTCACATGACATGGAAACACTTCATTTGTTTTTTACAGGTTGAAGTAAATTGTGAAAAATTCGTCGGAAAAAGATGGACCTGTTTTCTGACAGGTTCAACATTCACCTGTCAGTCAATGTTTAACTGACAGTTTAACTGACAGGTGTCTGTCTGTTTCCTGATTCCTAGTTTGTCTCCTCCCTCCTTACATTTTCAAAAAAAGTCAAATTATAAAGTATAATGTACTCTAAAAGTTCATATTAAACTTTTTTTTCATGAAAGTTACATTATTTCACATTTAATTTGAGGACTTTAATCAGGGGGATTGCAGGTACAATGCATGGGGATTGGGGCCTTTTTGGGGATTTACCCTCGCTTTCGAGGATGACAGCATTGGCCCGGTTAAATTTTTTATTTTTATTTCTATAGCCATCACTTATGCCTCCTCCTCCTTAGTCGCCCTTTGACATGTGGTGTCCCCCAGGGCTCCGCCCTTGGCCCCTTACACTTTAGCATATACATGCTGCCACTGGGTCGGACTATAAACAGGTTCAGTCACATGTTCCAACAAGAAATAGTGAATCAAAATGTGTTCAACCAAACATTTGAGCGGGACATTAAAGGGTTTAATTATATAAACAGAATTTCCTGATTCCGACTATGTTTGGGTCATAATTATAATATTTATTACTTTCATTGGTACCGAAAACAGACCTCAGATGAAAGGCCAGCAAAATAATATTGAAGTATAGATTAAACATTCTATACGTTTATATCTTTGGGAGGGAAACTTTCATGAATAGTAAATGATTCAGGAAGAAAATAAATAAAACAAAGAGAGAAAATAAGTAAAAACAAAAAAGAAGAAGAAGCAGGAAACGTGATCCTGGTGCCTCCGCAGATTTATCCCATAATAATTCCCATCAGAGTTATTCTGAAACTCCTCTCCAAACCAGGTGCAGGAGAACTTGTTCCACGTCTTCTCCGATCCAGGTCACCTGGTTCTCACAGGGAAAGAAATAAGAAGTCCTCAAACATGATTGTGTAGATAATAAAGATTTAATAGGTGAGGGGAGGGGGGGTGATGAAGAGGAGGGGGGTCCTCTTGACAGTGGTAACAATACATCTCCTCCTCTGCCTCAGTCCAAACAAAGCTCTCTGGGTACGGAACGCCAAGGACCATCTCCAGGAATAGCCTGAATCTGGCATCGCTCAAGGCCTTATAAAGCCAGGTACTGAGTCCGGATGCCAGGGACCGGGCTGAGATTCTGCAGGGGTTTCTTCAAGCCTTTGCTGCCGGGCCATGTTTCTCTCCCCGTGCCTAACACTCCGACAGGAAGCTCTGCGATGGATCACGTCTCATCCCGGACTTTTTTCACACGCCAATGGTCTTTGCTGGCCGTCGGTGGAGCTTTCTCTCTCCCACGTAGGGCGAGTTAAAGATGGACGCGACTTCATTCCGATTCGCTTCCTGTAAAAAGTCGGGATGATTTAATTTCTGTCTTCTTCCCCGCGAGGAAGATTTATGAAATTTTACTGCAGCCAAGGTCCAAAGGTGCAGAACTTTTTCCCCCAGATGGATCACGATGTACTTCTCTCCCAGTCAAACTCTAAGCTTCCTGTTTGGTCTCTGGCTGTGAGGCACCCGTGGGTGCCGGTCACCTCAGGGAGGCCCGGGTCTCAAAGTCCATCTGAGACACCCCCGATCAGCACCCTGATCAGCACCAGAGTTGTACACACTAATCTTGGCATACGCTGTCGTCCCCGACAGCAAGGGTGTCTCTCTGAAGACCCAAATCCCCTGCGTTGTGCAAGTAATCCCTCCGGATGGAACTCCTCAGAGTTCTACTTCTGTGACGTCAGCAGTCTGTTCTGGGATCAGATCCCACAGGGACTCAATCATGAAGACACGCCTCAACATTATCATTATTAATAAAATAACCCACCAGGTCTGATAATCTCAAAGGGAGGAGCTCAAGGCCGCGCCGGTGGACGGGGTGTCCCGGCCTAAAACCGCCGGACCCACGGGTCAAACAGGAAACAGAGAGACGGTAATTCATGGGTTCTAACTGTCCATGAATTATTTGGTGTGTGTGTCGGTGTGTGTGTGTCGGTGTGTGTGTGTGTGGGTTTGTGTGTGTGTCGGTGTGTGTGTGTGTGTTTGCTTGAGAGGGCGTCTTTCATTTCGGAGGGACCGGACACACACACACACACACACACACACACACACACACAGACACACACACAGACACACACACGCACACACACACACAGACATACACAGACACAGACACACACACACACACACACACACACAGACAGACAGACAGACAGACAGACAGACAGAGACACACACACACACACACACACACACACACACACACACACACACACACACACACACACACACACACACACACACACAGACGGCGGGTTGTTGCAGTTTGGTGTCTGTAATCAGGGCCGACACAGAAGCTGTTTTTGTTTTTACTGTGTGAGAACCTCTTTTACTCTCTGCCAGCAGAAACAACTCCTCACCAGGAGAACCCTTTCATCTCGGTGAGAACTTTCACCCTCGCTTGGCCTCCGGTCCAAAGCGGCGCCGCGTACCTGCGGCCGGAACAGGAGGACGAGGGCTCGGACCCAAGGTCAGGGGGACCTGAGAGGTGTGCTGGTGAGGAGAGCAGGGATGTCTGATAATGTGGGAGCAGGATGAGGAGGACATCTGCCCTTCCTGCTCAGATGATTGTGTATCGCCGCATCTCCTGCTCACGCCGTAAATCATCTCCTGAAGGTCTCGTCCAAACGTGGACTGAGTCCTAAAACACAGCCGGTCTGTTGGATTGTTTCTCAGCAGGATCAGGCAGAATCCACGACACACAGGAAACGGCATGATCTCACCTTCCTCTTCCTCAATCCAATAAACGATGTCTACGTTCAAAACGCCGGTGGAAATGGATTTTATCACCGGGGTTATATTTATGCTGCCCTCCACACCGGGGTGAGACGACAGACGTCACGCCGCCTGTTCCTACATACACATGCACACGTATATACACACACACACGTATATACACACATATATACACACACACACATATATAAACACACACACACATATATACACACACACACATATATAAACACACACACACATATATACACATACACACATATATACACAGACACATATATACACATACACACATATATACACAGACACATATATACACACACACACATATATACACACACACGTATATACACATACACACATATATACACACACATATATACACATACACACATATATACACGTACACACATATATACACATGCACACATATATATACATACACACGTATATACACATACACACGTATATACACATACACACGTATATACACATACACACATATATACACAGACACACATATATACAAGTACACACATATATACACACACACACATATATACAAGTACACACATATATACATACTGTTTTTATATGTGTGTGTGTTTGGTTATACATATATATATACACACATCTGCAGCACAAACACTATATAAACATATGTATATTTATTATACATATATATGTGTCTAATAAATATACATATATATATATGTATATATATATATATATATAAACAGGTGTTTATATATATATATATATATATATATATATATATATATATATATAAACAGGTGTTTATATATATATAAACATATGTTTATACATAAATATATATAAATATACACACACACGATCATCTGGTTCTGCGTTTTGCTTTGATGTGTGCTGCCCTTCCTGACACAACCCTCCACATTTATCCGGGCTTGGGACCGATTCTAGAAGAACGCTGGCCTGACGCCTTTGAGGTTCCGTTACACTCGGACAAGTTCTGAGCATTCGGACCCTTTTTCGCTTCAATCAACATACGAAGCAGCGGCTTGGTTCGGGCGCTGGTTCCCAGAACCAAGCGCATGGTTCCTCCCCCTCTGGCGCTGACGGGCGCCAGAGGGGGAGGAACCATGTGACGGTACCACATCAACATTAAACCTAATCTTATATCAGTTTTGACCTAATCTTGTTAATTAGTGTGTAAATGCAGGGATTTCTGTTTTTTCCAAATGTAGCCTTCGGGGTCCGGCGGACCCTCAGGGTCTCACCGGAACAGAATGAACATGGTTCCGTCCCTGCTGCTGCCGTCGTACATCTAACACCTGAAGAAGATTCATCTTCTTCATCTTCATAACGGACATTTTCTGCAGGTCTTTTTCCAAGAAGAAGGATAAAAAATGAAATAAATAAATAAAAATTAGGCATTTTGTTGTTGGCCCCGACAGAAAGGGTATATCCCCAAAATGCCCCCAATCCCCTGCGTAGTACATGGAATTGAACTCTTCAAATGAAATGTGTATAAAGTTCCTCCAGAGGGTTCTGGGTCTCCTCCCAGTTGGAAGTTCATGAAAAACCTCCAAAAGGAGGCGTCCTAATCAGATGCCCGAACCACCTCAACTGGCTCAAGTTCCAGAACCAATGCTGTCAGGTAGAGGAGAGCCCAACTAAATCTAACTGGTACCGATCCGTCTACCATAAAAGCTCTGGTTCTTTCCCCGCCAGACAGTCGACATTCCATACACCTAAAAAAGAAAACAGTCGGCGATGCCAGGAGCAGTATCTCTCCGCCGCTTGCCCAAAAACGTTAGGAGCTAAGCTCCCCCTAGTGGCAGAGAAATGCTACTGACCTTTCCCGAAATCAATCCAGTTCTTCCTCGCACTAAGATCTACGGGGGTGTAAAGTTTGAAAAGGATCAATGAAATGGTTTTTGAGTTATGGCGTGAACACGGATGATCCATGGCAAGAAATACGGAAAGAAATATGTCTCGACGAGGGGGCGGGACTTCAGCGCACTCAGCCCCCCCGATGCTGGATTCCGTCTGGGTGGTCTCTTAATAAAACCGAGGAGTCGTCTGTGACTTCTAATCACTTGTGGCGGCGCGGCTGTAATTCCATTCCTCCATCTGATCTCGATAGCGGCGCTCCGTCTGTGGCGGTGATTTTTATTGATTGTGTAGACGCCGCGCTGAAATGCTGGAAGTTAATTAAGCGAGAAACGAGGTGAAAACTGAGTGAGTTCTAGATTCTGCTGCTGATTCACAGACGAGACGGGCCGGGCTGTGAGGACAGGAAGTCAGAGAGGGTTCGCCGTCGCCGAGATGCTCGTTTAACACTTACAGACAACTGGAACGTAAACGCAACTGAAGAAAACGGACCTGTCTCTAGATTCAGCTTCTTCTTCTTCATCTTCGTCTTCTTCATCCCCTTCTTTCTATTCCTGTCCTTCTTGTTCTTGTCCTTCTTTTTTTCTCTTCTTCTGCTACATCTTCCACATCTTTTTCTTCTATTTATTTAAGTCACACATTTAACCAAATATATATCATTGTTTTTCACTTTGTTACTTATTTGTCTACATTTAGTACGTTTTTATTCAGATATCACGTATTATGTTTCCAGATCAGTTTTTATTTTAGGTTTTAATGGTAGTTTATTTAAAAAAAAAAAAAAAAAAGAGTTCCTGTTTTTATAGTTCCATCATATGGTTGTTTTTACCTGGTGTGCGGGGAGTGAGACGTAAAAAATGTTCTTCATTGTTTTATTTTATATCCTGTTTTTTATATTTCTTATTTTTCAGCCTTTATTTGTGGTTATTAATTTGTGTGTTTTTGTGGGGGGTTAAGAGGAAATTGTTTTTATTGTGTATAACACTTTAACTTTTTTATACATGAGAAAATTCGATATAAATAAAGATAAAGTTTGAAGGATGGATTGATTTTAATATTTAAGTGTGTTTTGAAAAGTACTGTACAAATAAAAGTTCATTATTGTTGTTGATATTATTATTTATATAATTTGTGTTTTTGTTGTTTATTTATTTTGACTTACATTGACTTATATTATATTCCAACTTTCAGTCTTACTAGAATTTAAGTAAATGTTGTTTTTTGTTGTTTTTTACAGTATTTTGTAGTTTTGTGTGAATTTTAGAAAAACATAAACACAAAAAACTTTTCATAGAAAAATGCTGCGTAATTCAAACCGTCATATTGTCGATTAATATATCATCAAAAAGTTCCAAAAGTGTTCTGGAGGTCCGCTTTGACGACGGAACCTTTACACGTTTGAGTAAATGTGTTTTTTTCTAAAAACTTTTTTATCTCCTCAGCCAGAAACAGAACTTCCATTTTGGCGACAGAAAAGAAACATATAAAACGATCAGTCTAGAACTTTTCTCTCTTTTTAGAAAAGCTTGCATTTATATATATATTTATATATATATAAAAATATATATATATATATATATTTATATATATATATATATATAAATATATATTATTATTTTTTCCAATTAATTTGTATCTATTTAACCGGAGAGAATGTATTAGCCGTCGGGTCGGGACGCCGTGATACCGGGTCCAGCCGGAGAAAAGCCTCGGCACGAGGAGGACAATTGGGTCTAATGCGTCTACCCCCGGAAAAATAATTGAATTTTTATCTTTTTTTTCTCGCCATAATGAATCCTGGGACATTAAGGCGGGTTGAGCGGCGAGGACTTTGCGGAGCATGGATAATTACCTAGTGGTGCTGGTTCTGTTCGTCAGTCGGAGGGAGAGAGCTTCATTAGGACCAAGTATCACACACACACACACACACACACACACACACACACACACACGCACACACACTCATCTGTTCTCTGAACCAGAACCGGTTTGTGAGACTGTTTGGTGGTTCTTTACGTTTAAGTGAATATTTGGTTCTGGAAGGAACATTGTTCGCTGCATTTCTTTTTTCATTTCTGACTCACGGAACTCAAACCCCCGCTGAGACCACTCGCTCTTCCACATTGTGTTCCGTAATTGTTCCCCTGATAGTTGAAACCCAAACCCGCCCCCCACCGGGCCTTTAGAATCCGACAGGGATCATTATTTGGTTGACAATTACTCCAGAAAAGCAACATTTCACTACCGGCGGTTATCTTCGCCAACATGTGATACTTTCTCCTAAAGTTCCCCCCCCCCACCAATCCTTCCATCCAGAATCACAGCACCAAAAAAACCCAATCTGGACTGACTCTGGCTGCGTCACAGAGTTTAACGGGTTCTTCGGAAGCCGTGGGAGTTTTAATGGACCTCTGCAGGCGGTGAAGAGTGGGTTCTGATGGGAAGGTGATGGGTTCGCATAACAATGAATTCATGGCTGCTTTTATCCACGCTGGATTGGTGGACGCTTCAGAACCGGGCTTGAGAACAGCACCGGGAGTAAACTAGTTTCTGAAGCCTCCCCCTAGTGGCTGAGTTGTGTTAGTGTTTACAGAACCGTCAGCGAGTCCAACGCGTAACGTAACAACTTAAAAACCTTTTCAGGGATCATTTTCTAATTTTCTACCAACATAGACCTTATTATGAGGAAGAACTGGACTGATTTTGGGAAAGGCCGATGGTATATTTCCCACAGTAGGGGGCTTTTTATCTCCAGAACTTGACGGCATAATTTCGCGTTGCTCCGATTTAGTCCAAATTTACTGCATAAGATTCACCTCAAGTTTGACTCTAGCAGTTCAGATTTTACTCACTAGGGGGAGCTGTTTCACGGAAAACACTGTGTTTCGGGCCATAATTTCGCACGTAGTGGTCCGATTTTGTCCAAAATAGTTGCATATGAAACGACCCAGGAGATCGTTCTTGAATTGATCATATTTTATTCTAATATTTCGTATTTTAGGGGGGAACTCTTTTTTTTTTGTTTTTTTACTCTTTGTTTCTCAGATTTAACCCAAATATGGCGCACAGGAAACAACTTACATATTTGTCTCACTAAGGGGAGCTTTTATTTTTGAAAAAAAACAAGTTTCGGAAGCAGCTTCTCAATCATGGGGATTGCTCGTAGAACACAGGGGGTTGGGGGTCTTTCGGGGACACACCCTTGCCTTCGGGGACGATAGGAGCTCAGGCGTAGCTGCCGTGTGTCTCGGTAAGTCCCTGATCCGGTACGTATATAGATTAAGTCTATTGTGTGAATTAAAAGAGACTTGAGCGGTCGGAGTGATGAAGAGGAGCAGAAGCAGCAGAGAGGCAGAAACTGTGTAGCTGAGGGTGTTTTTTTTTCTAACCGTGGGGGGGCCGGGGGCCATTGCTGCTCAGTGGACCGTCCCTTATGAAATCATCACTTAAATCTCCACAGATATCCAACTGTTGTCAATGGACTCATCAACATCTCCCCTGGCCCCGCCCCTCAGCCTCTGTTCCCAAAGAAAAGGCCTTGTCCTCGCTTCCCCTCTTCCAAGAATCCGGAGGGGGATTAAGACGGAGGAGCCCAAAGGAGGCGGGCGAAGAGCGGCGTCCTCATGAAGAGTCTATTTCACACATGAGTGTGCCTCCATCTCACGCTGCTGTGCTGCTCTTTGAATGGGGTGGAGAAAATGGAGGTGGGGAGGGCAGGGGTCGGGGTTTCCAATTGATCTCTTTAAGCTCTGGGGGTGGACTTAGCTGGTCCAGGAGCTGAAGGTATCGCCGAGGCCCCCGCTTTGCATGAGAAAACCCGGATTAATCCAAATATTTATCCATACTGAGAGAGATGTTTCTCCACTCTTTACATCCCTGGAAGAATTCTCCACACCTTCTTGTTTTTCTTCTTCTTTTGAAACCTGAGATTGACACATTCTAGCCTCCAAACGCTCTCAGGCAGAAATCCTCTGCATGAAGGAATTTAAAATCACCAAAGACAGACATGAATCATTTATGCAGAAAGATTCATCATCCTCAGCTGCTGGGATGAGAGGCTGGACGGATGGACGGATGGACGGATGGATGGATGGATGAATGGATGGATGGAGGGATGGATGGATGGAGGGATGGATGGATGTGGATGGAGGGATGGATGGATGGATGGATGGATGCATGGAAGGGTGTGGATGGATGGATGTGGATAGATGGGGGGATGGATGATGGATGGATGGATGGATTGATGGATGGATGGATGGATGGATTGATGGACGGATGGACGGATGGATGGATGTGGATGGAGGGATGGATGGATGTGGATAGATGGGTGGATGGATGGATGGATGGATGGATGTGGATGGAGTGATGGATGTGGATAGATGGGTGGATAAATTGATGGATGGATGGATGGATGATGGATGCAGGGATGGGGGTGGATGGATGGATGGATGGATGCATGGAAGGGTGTGGATGGATGGATGGATGGTGGGATGGATGGTGGGATGGATGCATGGAAGGGTGTGGATGGATGGATGGATGGATGGTGGGATGGATGGTGGGATGGATGCATGGAAGGGTGTGGATGGATGGATGGATGGATGTGGATAGATGGGGGGATGGATGATGGATGGGTGGATGGATGCAGTGGATACGTCTCAGGGAGGCGTGACAGAAGGGCGTATGTAGTCGGATTACCTGACGGTCAGTCGTCTACACAATCACAGCCCCTCATGTCTGATGTCAGAGCTGTCGCCACGGTAACAGCCGCTAACAACATCATTGGACAATTGTCTGAGAAGACGGTGAGAATCTCCCGGGATTCTGGCCGTCAGGTGTCCATGACAACCACACGCAAATGTACAGTAATTCACTGATCCTCAAAGTGAATGAATCCAGTCTTCTATCTCAATCCACCTCATCTCTCTCTCTCTCTCTCTCCCTCTCCCTCTGTGTCTCTCTCTCTTTCTCTCTCTCTCTCTCTCCCTCTCCCTCTGTGTCTCTCTCTCTTTCCCTCTCTTTCTCTCTCCTTCTCTCTCTCTCCCTCTCCCTCTCTCTCTCTCTCTCTGTCCCTCTGTCCTTCTCTCTCTCTCTGTCCCTCTCTCTCTCTGTCCCTCTCTCTCTCTCTCCCTCTCTCTCTCTCTCTCTCTCTCTGCTGTCACACCCCTGGTTTCCCCCCCACTGCTGATAAATGCATCTAATTAAGTCATTTATGTCAATGACCTCATCAGTTATCAACTCATTAAAATGTTTCTTTTTTTTTTCAAAACCAAATCTCTTTAATTTGATTTCAGGAACACATCAATAAATGGACTGCCTGATGTGTCCTCCTCCTCCTCCTCCTCCTCCTCCTCCTCCTCCTCTTCGTTGCCATTATTGTCTAAAAGCTATTAAAAACACACAAATTAACCACAA
Organism: Lophius piscatorius; assembly: GCA_009660295.1. NCBI lineage: Eukaryota > Metazoa > Chordata > Actinopteri > Lophiiformes > Lophiidae > Lophius > Lophius piscatorius. The sequence continues at coordinate 12,659 of VRLP01006019.1, read as the reverse complement.
TAAATGATGTTTCTTCATTAAAACGAGGATGAACGCTGCTTTTTCATGATTACTATTATTATTATTTATGAAATGATGTCATGTTTGAGGCCTGATGACATCATGTCAGACTTGTTGGTTTTACAACATTCATTCGAGTTGACACGAAGTGATAAAATTACTTTAAGTCCAACACTGATGCTGTTAAAAACTTACATTTCGTGTTTGTTTTTTTTAATCAACAGTTATTCTTTGGTTGACTTTAATGAAATCATAGAAAGTATTTGGTTCCTTACAGAACTATAAGCAATTCTTTTGGGCCAACTTATTCTGTTTGATTTAGATAAATTCCTTTTAGTCATGTGATTTGACTTTTCTTTTCTTTTTTTTTTACATCAAAGTTAGTTGAACTAACACAAATAAATAAAGTTGCAAGTAACGCTGGGAAAAAACTGTACGAGTTTTAGCTGGTTGTACGAATAAATTAAATGTACTATTATTATTATTATCTCCAGAATCTCACGTGTGTGATCGCAAATGTACGACATTTGAAAGCGCCGTGGCAGGAACTTGCTACACTGTAAAAAAAAGTTGTTCAATGGTACCACAGAATTAAATTAAGTATTACTAGGTCTAAAATTTAAGTTGGAAGAACTTAATTTTATAAATACTCAAATTTAACTCTTTCACCAATGAAAGTCATTTTTTCAAATTTTCATTACTTCAACTTAATAATTGAAGTTGTAAATACTTAATTTAATTAAGTCATTCATTTTTTGACTTCATCAAACGATTCTCTTTTTACAGTGTAGCAACATGCTAACGAGACAGAAACAAGCTGCTTTGATCATTTAATAAATGATATAGTCCCAGTGATATAAGTGTTTTTAAATCAGTCTAACTTCTCAGTTCTGAAAGAAACTTATTTAAATCTGTGTAAATATTTCCATAAGTTTTGTTTTATTTGGGTCGCGTTTGAGTTTTAGTTGAATAGAATAAATGTTTAAACACAGTATTTGATAAATGTTTATTTTAAATGATCGAATGTTGAGTTTCTCTACGTTAAACTGTTTTTTTTTGTTTTTTTAAACAATTTACCACAAATTCAATTCTGGTTTGGAAATATTCTAATAAAACATAGGCTTCTAGCTTACTGCTAAGCTAACAAGCTAATGGCTAAAGCCGAACAAATGAAATTTATTTAGACAAGGCCTAAGTTAAATATTTATCTTTGGTTATATTTGAATGTAGGTGTCATTGAATCAGAACCTCGTTAATCACCAGAATGTCACAATCAAGAACTTTACAGTGGAAGACAACTGAACAGGAAATGTGGAAATTTTCATCGGACCAACATCGGGATAATATCGGTGTTCCCGTTGTTGATTTATGTGTTTTAGGCCTTTTCCCTGAGTTCCTGTCGTCTGTTTTTATAGATCGCTATAATCCCTAAAAACAAAATTCCGCCATGAGGACGTGATGTCAGAAAGTAAGAGAATAACTTCCAGGTCATGTGACCCACAGGTTGTTTTTTTGAGACGTCTGAGAAAACTCAAGGCCTGCAGAACTCCTCGGACCCTGAAGAATCGGCCCCGTGTTCTTTTTTCTTTTTTTCTCTTAAACTGCTGATAAACAGAACGATTAAATGTTACGCTGAGACAGGAAGTGGACGGCGCCGCTGCTGAATGAAGGAGCCGGTGAAGCCGGCGGCGTGAGAGGCGGATCGGCTAATGGCTCCCCTTTGCTTATCTTTCCCATGATAGTGAGTCTCCCGCTGCGTGGGCCGGGCCGCGGCCCTCCTCCCAGCGCCACCGGGCCATTCTCCTGCCTCAATAGCTCTGTTTGACTCCCCAGTCCGGTCTGAGGGTCCGCAGCGGAGTCCCTCCTCCTTCTTGGACCATGAGCCCCGGCATTCCTGCCGCCCTCGCCTCCCCCACCAGCACTTCCAGTGCCAGCGGAGAACCCGGCGCCGCATCCCGAGCGGACGAAGAGGGTCGGTCCATGCCGCTCACTAAAGACCCCCGACACAAAAGCACATAAAGAAGCTACGCTAACAGGCTGACCCAGCGCTAGCCCGCCTGTCTGACAGCAGGATTTATGGGAGCGCTGGAGATTCTGCCGGAGCCAAGCTAACAGTTCACACACGGCCCACTGTTCCCAAGGCCAGCGCCACAGAGATGAAGAGGGAGGCAGGGGGAGGATGAGGAAGAAAGGAAGGGAGTTGGAAAGAGGGACAGAGGAGAAAGCAGAGCGAAGGCCCGGCCAACAAAAGGAGACGTGACGAGGGATGAGGAGAGGGACGAAGAGGAAGAGGAGGAAAGTAATCGAGTAAATAAGATACTGCTAGTCTAGAACTCCTCCGGTTCCGTCAATCTCTGAAACTTCAGCGGAGACCCAATCCGTCGGTGAATCAGGATTGAGTCCAAATGAGAAACCTGCGTTCACACCGCCGTATGAACGTGGTCCAGGTCCGGTTTCTTTAGCCCATATGTGACTTTTTCATGTCAGTGTGAACAGAACCAACACCAAACCACGTGGAGTTCGATCCACTTCCCTGATGTGCCCCTAAATCAGAGCCGGGTCGGATTTGTTTTTCCATGCCACATCGGTCTGAACCGCCAGATCGGAATTCACGCCACAGTATTATTATTATTATTGTTATTATTATTATTGTTATTATTATTATTATTATTATTATTATTATTATTAAATATAGAAGTAGGCCGGATCGGAAATGGAGAAGATCCGATTCCATGTGGTTGGTGCTGTTCACACCGACATGACAAAAGTCACTTCATTTGATTTATTCATTTATTTAGTTATTTTTTAGTTATTTATTTATTATTATTTTCATTTTTGTCAGCAGAACTTCACAGAAATTGTTCCCAATTCTCCCGATATGAAACACTGAAGAAGATGAGCTCAGATCTCACCCCCCCTCCTCTTCCTCCTCTGCAGCTGCAGACGCCTCGGATCCAACACGGCCACCTGCCTCCACCAGTAGAGGGCGCTTGAGCCACATCTCCTTCGGGTGCCAACCAAACTGTGTGAGCATCACAGCACACCACGCCCAAACCCGGCACACGCAGCAGTGAGAGGTTCTGCCGGGCTCAAACCCTGCATCTCTGAAGAATGTGGGTTCTGTTTTAGGGACATATAAACGACATAGAATCATTTTGATCCCAATTAAAAATTCATAATCTCTCTGCAAACCGACCGGCTGTGCAGGAATCTCCAAACTCCCCTCCTTCAACACGGATTCTGACTGAGTTCATTTAAATCACCCAGCAGTCGTTTAATTTAAATGATTATTTCCATCTTTTCTATAAATAGGCTTTTCGGTCAACTGAGAGATTTTCATGAAATATGAATGTCTCATTTCACAGAGTTGATGGGATTCTGACAGCAGACGATCTCGGCCGGTAGATTGGACTTCGTATGAAAAGCAAATAAATCTAATGCAAGAAAGAACCGGAAGTTAAAAACAGTCAATCAAAAAGTCCATTAAATCTATTATTATATTTAAGTTACCAGCTGAGATGTAAGAACTGTTTTTTCTTATTTTTATGATATAAATATATCATAATAATAATTTTAATAAGGCAGCTGGACAGTTTGACCCGTAAAAAATATAATTTGGTGATAAAAACTGTGATTAAAATGATATCATATCAAGCAGAGATGATAAGAAACGCAGAAAAATCTGATGGCGGTTTTCTTTTTCGAAAAAATGTTGCATTTAGACGATTTAAGTAATGTGGGAAATACGAGTTTTAAAGCTTGAGCCTCACTTCATCAGGCTAACTTCATATAGAAATGTCCTGTTTTTTACTTAAACTGACACAAAATAGGATATATTAGTATTATTTTACGCTTTTGCAAACTTAATGCTTCAAACTGTCAACTTTTTTTTTTTTTTTATCATTTTCAGGATTTTCAGTGCTCTTATTTTGAAGGGGTATGGCGGAAGATGCGTTAGCCGGTGTTGAGAGTTTTCTGCTTTGATGAGAAAATAAAGTAATTTCATGTTAAACGAGGTCATCTGTGTTTAAAAAAAACCCTCGGCTATACACAGAAACCAAAAATAAAGCACCGCCTCAAATCCATCCTCACTGGTCAGATTTCAGGGCTTCAAGCTAACTGCTAAGCTAACAAGCTAAATGGTATAGCTGAACCATGTAAAATCTACATGGACAAGGCATAAATAAAATATGCATTTTTAGTTTTATTTGAAAGTGGTTTTCAATAACTCTCACTCTAGCGCCTCACGGTGGTGGAGAACTGAAACTCTCTTGGAGCGTAACTTCCTGTCTTTTGGGCCAATGGCAGATCAGCATGAAAAAAGACGCACATTTAAAATCCACAAAATTGATCTAGTAGATCCCGCCTCCAGAGGAGGAGAGGGAAGTCTGCCCTCCTCTGCCCTCCTCTGCCCTCCACCGATACTTCACACAGATTGCCTTTCACCTGGAAGTGTTGCTGTTGAAGCACAAAATGAATTTCAAGATGGATTTTTTCCATCTTATTTTTATATAAGACTACAGAACACAGTAAAAACAGTGAAACAGTACTTTATAAGCACAATAATAATAATAGCAATATACAAAAATAAAAAATAAAAAAATAAAAAAATTGTATAAGTTGCACAAATTCACAATTTAGTTCCCATAATATTGTCTTTAAGTCTATCTTTGAAGTAGCCATGAATCATGGGTAGTGGATGAAGACAAAGCCTCCTGTCGGCCCGACGTCTCACTCAGGTCTCTTTCCGCGGGAACATCTTCATCATAGGCAGAAAGCTTCTTCACAGCAGGCGCTTTCAATCCGGCCTCAATGGAAGCAGCAGAACAATGGATGCGATCGATGTACGCCGGGCCAACAAAGATCCGATAAGGACCTTCTCGAGGATGGACGAGCCCGCTTCAGCGGCGATACCGCCCTGAGGAACTCCCTTAGAAAACAAAGCCTGGATAAGCTAATCTCCAGGATCGGATCAGGAGTGGCTTTTCTCATTCTGCTGGTGTCCACCCTCAAGATGAAGCTCCTCGCGTCTGACGACCGGGACATTCAGGACGACATCAGCTGCTAGTAACGGGAAATTACAGGCTTTAAAGTTCAAATGTGATCATTGCTATTAAGACTAAGGGGTATTTTTGTTTCCATGAGGGGGCAGCAAAGAGGGAAATGGGGCTAAATACAGGAGAGACGGCCAAAGAGCTGGGGCTCGCCTTCATTCAACCAAAGAACGCTGAATTGAATAATGGATTTATAACATATCCACAGGAGACATGTAAAAAAATAGAATTAAAATTAAATTAAAAAAAATAAAATTCCTGTTTTTTTTTTTTCACTTATCAGAGTTATAGAAAAAACACAACATGTTTATATATCCACATCATTTAATGTATATATACCATGTAACCAGCAAATCAGTCTTCAGATATGATTTTGGTGGGACTGACCTTCAAATGACTTAACTTATTTTTTGTACTTTCTATTCTCCATTTTTTGCTATTTGTGGACGGTCCCTGGTCATTCTAGAGAACCCATCCTCTTTGTGGATGATCCCTACGCTTTGTGGACGGTACCTGTTCTTTGTAGATGGTACCTGTTCTTTGTAGACGGTCCCAGCTCTTTGTGGACGGTACCTGTTCGTACGGTACGGATGGCAAAGTCCAAATCCTTTATGCAATCGTGGTTAACGCCAAACGGGCTTTTTCTAAGCCCAAGTAAAGATCATTTCCACGCTGCACCTTTAAGGTTGAGGTAAACGAACGTTGCGTCAATGACAGTTGACGAGTGACACGTAAAATCTAAACGCTACGTATTGACCTAGATTCTCTAAAGTAAACGTTTCTGCACAAGTTGGATCAGGTTCTGACTTCTCCGGCGGAGAAGGCCCTCAGGGCGCCCGCTCCTCTGCGGATCTGCGTCTATCTGGGGACGGCAGACGCGGGTCACATGGTCCCCCTACGGCTTCCAGACGCGGCGACGACTCACTCGGCGGGTCCTCTCTCCACAGCTGGCAACCAGAAACATTCTCACCTGTCATGTGAGTCGATAAGATCTGCTGAGGTGTGTGATGTCACCCAAAACGCCACTCCTCGTTTTCTGGACTAACTCCTTTTACACTTTGACTCGCGTCTGTAAACATCGCAGTAGAGACTCTGAGGAGGTCCAGCTGAGTCCTGCTGGACGCGTTAAAGGTCGTGTCCTGCCAACAAAATTCTGAGTAAATGCATCTCGCCACCTTCATCAATCATCATCGTGTCACTAGTCCCTCTCTCGCCCTCGCTCAACCACTCACTCACTCTCTTAAACGACTTGGGTACCGTCTTACTTTACCCAAAGACCTTGCTGGGGTCTTCAGGGGGAGTCCTGGTCCTGCCCTCAGGTCAACGTTTGGGCTGTGAGGGGCTGAGGGTTGAGGTGGTTCTGGCCTTCCCGTTGTGTGGCGGGCTCCATGCCGAAGATCTGAGCGGGTTTTGGGCTCTGCTCGAGCTTTTGGGAGCTGGCCTCTGGTCTGACTGGGGGGTCTGCCTTCCCCATGTCCTTCTGTGGGCCGGCACAGACCTTGTTGGGTCCTTCTATGCCTACTGCTGACAATCCTAACCTAACACACACACACACACACACACACACACACACACACACACACACACACACACACACACACAGTTCCGTTAATTCAAAGCGATTCTACAAACTGCACCTTTAAGAGGGAAACTTCCAAAATGAAAAAAAACATGCTATCACAGAAAGATTTCACAACCCCAGCAAGGAGTTGTGAAATGTCCGAGCCTCGGTCTCGCCGTCTTGTGACGTCACATGACTTCCTGTTTGAACAAGTCGTGGAGCGGCATGTCGACGAGTCACTCTCTCCTGTTACTCTTCATCATACGATCAAATAAATCAGGCGTCTTTTTAACCTCGCCTTGTTGTCTTTGATAACACAAGCGTGTTGTTGTACCAGCCGGCCTTGTCCGACCCGACACCCGTCAGAACTCCGCCCCGACCCCCGACATGTCAGCAGACACGAAGGAAAACACAAGTGGAGCCCGGCGTAAGCGCTCTATCAGGGACACTGGATCCAAACAACTCAGCTCTAATCTTCCGAGCGTGTTCCATCAATCAGGCTGTCATGTGCTGATAGCGGGCCGGAGTGCCGGACAGCACCAGAGCCTGAAGAGGAACAAAGTGCTTCTGACCCACTTACGGCGCAGATACACTCGAAGAGGAAAGGTTTCAGACGCGGCGAAAGAAATCAGGCATGACGTTGTCTATGTGTGATTTTGAATTGTGTGTTAATGTGTGTGTGTGTGTGTGTGTGTGTGTGTGGTTCCGATCCAGCTCGTCCACCCTCCAGAGGCGTGTTTGTGTTCTTTGTAACCAGGAAGCCAGTTTGAAGTGAAGAACGGCGTCTTCATCAACGAGGGCCGTGAGATCATGGCTGCATGTTAGAGTGTTATGGTCAAAGACACGGGTGGGAATTTATTCCAATCCATCATCGGGTTCATCTCAGGAAAAACCCGATTATGGTTTCGAAGAGGAACACGGCCCACCTGGGCGCCACAGCAGCGCCACGGCGCTCACATTTTTATGATGTACTAACAAGGAGTTTGTTTTGGTTGAGCTTCAGAAGATTTTCTTTATTTCATTCTCCGTTCGGACCAACGGAGAATCGGAGAACCCAGACGGAGAACCCAGGCGGAGAACCCAGACGGAGAACCCAGATGGAGAACCCAGACAGAGAACCCAGGCGGAGAACCCACTCTAAAATGAAGTGTGAAAAAAAAAAAAAAAAAAAAAAAAGTTTTACGGTATAATACCGTCAGCTGTGGTTACCGGAATACTACTGTAAAAAAATATGGTCACCATGTGCAAGACATACTGGTAAATTACCAGACATAATGTTAACCTGCTTACTGTTACATATTTAATTATATAAAATTACTAATTTTTCTTTTAACTTTAACTGTAAAAATTGTCAGTAGAGAATACTGTAAAATGTATACGTGAAATATCAACAGTAAAATACGATAAATTTAAAAATGAGTATCACTCATCATAAATGAAGAAACTGTGAATTACTTTTCTTACTCAAATACTTTGTTATTTAGAATTTGGTTTAAATTAAAGGCATGATGTCATAATGTCACAAACAAGTAATTACTGTAAAAGTATTATTATGTACAAATACCAGATTTTACTGGTATGAAAATGTAAATATCCATTTTAACCAACAGCAAACCATAAATTTAATGTTAAATGCCTCCAGAACTTTAGGAGAAAAAGCTCCCTATAGTGTTTGACCTTTCTCAAAATCACTCCAGTTCTTCCTCGCACCAAAATCTATGGCCGTGTAAAATTTGAAAACGTTTTTTGACTTATTGCGTTAAAGCGAGGGATCTGCGTGGGATTAATATTTTTATAATCCCCCCAAGTTTTCGTGGATTAAAAACAGACTCCGACATTTTATCTCTCAACTGTTTCACGAGTCTGGCCTCCATGTTTTCCTGCATTCTACTTTCTTAAAGCGGTTCGCAAACTTAGGATAATCCGTCCGTTTTCTCTCGTCGTGTCTCGTGGACGGATTTATCGCGAAGATCAATTAGTCCCTTTGTTTGGACGTCGCATTGTTACGCTGGCGTCTAATTTAAGTACGTGAAATAAAGCCGATCCCGCCGATCTCCCTCAAATCCCATGAAAGGAATTCATCCATTCAAAAAAAAAAAAAAAAGGCTTGATCTCCTGCATGTTGTGATCCTGCAGTTGAGCGAATGGGGTTGGCTGATCAGGGTGCTGCGATCCTGGCGGTGGAGGGGTGGGGGGCACGGGCTTTGGGGGGTGGGGGGTCAGGAGTGAAAGGACAGTTGTCTCATTGTGTTTGTAACTGTTGACCAGCCAAATCCCCGCAGACTGAGAGGCTGCAGATGCGGCACGTCGAGAAACGTCACCCTCGTCATCCCTGGATTAACCCTCACATTCAAAGCAGAGGTTATCAGCTGAGGATGAAGAGCAGGGAGGTTGATACCACACACACACACTCACACACTCACACACACACTCACACACTCACACCTATGAATGTAAACAAACCCCCCTGGTCTGCAGCGCGTGAGTTCCCCACACCACATCCATCAACGTCAACTCCTCAGGGCTGTGATGTCACCGATGGCCCCCTGATTGATCGGAACTCTGCAGAGGCTCAAAACGCCGATCTCCTCTCAGGGTTGGAAACACAAGCTATACATTAATGTCAGTCTTTAAGGCTTCTCAACCGTTCTCACGTTTCAGGCCAAAGCCCCCCTGTGGCGGCCGCGAGTGGGGGGGCTGCTAGCATACGGAGAACAATCAAAAGAAGGTTTTTGGAAAGTGGCAAACGTCCAGTTCATGGCCGTCCACCGTCTGCATTGAATTGCGGTTCATAAGAGATGTTTGGTACTTCACGCCGACACCGCTGTTGCTCAACGTCTGAGAGTCAATCACTGAGAAACTGGAGCGCGAACCTCCGCCAAGGCCCAACAGAACCCGCGGTACTGTGCTCAGAATCGGTCAGATCATGTATTTAGGGAAGATCCAAGCAGATTTGTCTCTTCATTTATGAGTTATTGCCCAAAAAGAAACTCCAAAAGTATTTCACGATGGCTAAGAAAACTTGTAACCGCATCCAAATTTAAATCGTCTGTAGGATCGACAAAAACCTCCTCTGGGGAAAATGTCACGCATATCTGAAATGATTATTAGGTTTTCCATAATCCTGCTAACAAACAAACACAGACAGACACACAGACGGACAATCAAGGACAAAAACACACATGACCTCCTTTGTGGAGAAAACAGCAAATATTCTAGATGTTACCAAGTGCATCTACTCAAATACTGGACTTGAGTACAAAATGAGGTACTTTATCCGATTATTGTCTATTTTCTGTTGACTCACATCTATCTTAGGGGGAAATCTGTCAATATTTATGATTGAAAATGGAACCCAGCCATTTAGGGGGCCACAACTCCCTCCTCCTCCGTCCTTCCTCCTCACTCCCAGAGAACATCTGAACATCTTCATCTCTGCCTCCTGTCTTCTGGTCGGAACCACCGTCTCTAAACCATCCGGCAGAGCTTCTCTCACCACCATCTCGGAAACCTTTCCCTTCACTCCTGCTGCTGCCCCTCTGTCACAGATAACTCCTGACACTCTTCTCTTCAGCCTGTCCATCATTCTAGCAAACAAGAAGGGGCTGAGAGCCCATCCTTGGTGCAGTCCCACCTCCGCCCTTGAACCCATCTGTCACTCCTACCTCACACCTCACCGCCATCATTCTGCTCTCATTCACATCCGGTACCGCCGTATTATACTTTTGTCACTGCAGACTTCCTCCCACTATCCCACTATCGCCCCCCCGCCGAATGGAGGCAATGGATCACTGTCAATTTTCAGGTAATACACCGCGGCTTTGTGTCAGGCTGGGACACCAAGTTGGAATTCTTCTCGTAGTTTGAGCGGAGGCTCTTTCTCACTCCCCCTAATAACGCTTCGCCGCTACTTTGTTCCCCTGACAGGAAACCAATTATGTATTTTTTCAATACGTTTCAGCAATTCTTCCCCCTCAAATGAAAGCCCCCCCCCCCCTCCCTCCACCCCAGCAGCAGCAGAGTTTGTTTCGGCTGCAGAGGCGTGAGGTTAATCAAAATAGGACTCCACACACCAGAGCTGACCAGGAGCGCCATGAAGTGATGTCTCTGATAGTTGGCAGGGAAATTGAGCAAATGCCAGAATTCTCCGGCGTCTCCTGCGACGCCATTGTCCCAGAGAGAGTCAAATGAATCAGAGCTGTTTTCATCCCTGCTTGCTTTCCTTAATTCAGAAACCAATTATTTGAGATTTTCCACTTGAGGAGGAACACTGTGAGGCGCAGAGATAGAAAAAAAAAGAAAAAAAGAAGAGGCGAGAAACGACACAAAGATAATCCTTCGTGGAATTCATGACGTGAGACGCCAGCCAGGAAGGAATATCTGAGGACTTGATTTCTCTTCTTCGTTACCAACATTTAGTTCATTAATAAAGTTGTGAATACTTCACAAATCATTAATAAGCTGCTATAACTCCTGAGACATAAAGACCGGACGCTTGCCAAATAGTGAGCCCATTTATCTGTATTGTTAACCTGATGTTGCCAAATAGTGACCCACGCCGATCAATGGAGAGCTGGGTAAATAAACTGTTTATAAATGCTTACTAATGACGTTTAAAGCTTAATTTATAATCTAATTACGGTCTTAAATTGTGCATTAATCTCCTGGGTATCAAAATAGCACGATGAAATGCATCCCAGAAAAAAAACATGGCGTACCAGCGAGTTTATCCCAAATGAATTCCTCCCTGATTGAAGGCGGCATTCTTACAGTGTCGCTATAAAAAATGTAAACGCTCTCCCTGCCAGCTCACCGCTGGAGAATACATCTCAGCAGAGTTCGGATGGTTTCACTAGCAGCCGGGTTTGGGTCGCTCTGTATCTGCGGAATAGGCACAAAAAAAAAGAGAAAGAGAGAAAGAAAGAAAGAAAGAAAGAGAGAGAGAGAGAGAAAGAGAGAGAGAGAGAGAGAGAGGATGTTACATTATGTATGACGACAGGAGTGGATAGACGTGTGAGGAGAAACATCCTCCCGCCTCTTTTCTCACGCTGTGATCTGCAGGAGGAAACCCCAAACTCCAACCTTCTTGCCCTCCTCTTCCTCACCCCCCTCTTCCTCACCAGCGCCACACTGCTCGACTTCATTGTGGAATATTAAACCTGGAAGAAAAACCTGAATTCCACCCACTGCGACAGATTCTGGATGATCTGGGTCCGAACGACATCACTGATGTAATATGAGACCAGACGTGGCATCCTTCTCCCCAGCATCGCTCCCCAGCTGATCCAAGGGGACTCAAAGCAGCTCCCTGGCCAGATGAGCTCCATGGGCCTCCCAGCGAGTTCTGGGACCACGTCTGGGGTTCCGTCCCCCTTCCAAATGGAGGGATACCAGAACCACCGCCACAGACCCGGACCTGCCCTCCATCACGGATAAAGGTGATGGAACATTTATGTCCTGATGTCCTCATTAAGGACCTTGCCTAAGGGTCCAAAATGGACTTTTTCCGGTCCCTCACCAGGATTTGGTGCAAAGTCTCTAAAAGACTCTGAAAGACTGCAGTTAAAAACACTATAATACTATTTTGATGTTCCTGAGAAGAATTTGTGTCCAATAAGGTCACCTCTCAGAACCTCTGCTTCTTCAGGAACCAGCACCACCTCTCAGAACCTCTGCTTCTTCAGGAACCAGCACCACCTCTCAGACCCTCCGCTTCTTCAGGAACCAGCACCACCTCTCAGAACCTCTGCTTCTTCAGGAACCAGCACCACCTCTCAGAACCTCTGCTTCTTCAGGAACCAGCACCACCTCTCAGACCCTCCGCTTCTTTAGGAACCAGCACCACCTCTCAGAACCTCCGCTTCTTCAGGAACCAGCACCACCTCTCAGACCCTCCGCTTCTTCAGGAACCAGCACCACCTCTCAGACCCTCCGCTTCTTTAGGAACCAGCACCACCTCTCAGACCCTCCGCTTCTTCAGGAACCAGCACCACCTCTCAGACCCTCCGCTTCTTCAGGAACCAGCACCACCTCTCAGACCCTCC
>VRLP01006018.1:0-31796 GCA_009660295.1 Lophius piscatorius | reverse complement strand
GTGCTGGAGGCCAAGGTCATACCATCCAGAGTAGATATATCATCAGATAAATTGTTTCTAAGGTGTTTGGGTCCCAACACAATAACTTCCGTTTTATCTGAATTTAATAGTAAAAAGTTGCAGGTCATCCAAGTCTTATTGTCTTTGAGACACGCCTCTAAGTTGGATAAGTGACTAGATTCACCTGGTTTCATTGATAAGTACAATTGTGTGTCATCAGCATAACAGTGAAAGTTTATGGAGTGTTTCCTGATAATGTTTCCTAAAGGGAGAATATATAATGTGAATAATATTGGGCCAAGCACAGATCCCTGGGGAACTCCGTGGGTAACTTTACTATGCATGGAGGATTCATTGTTAAAGGATACATACTGAGATCTGCCACATAAATATGACTTAAACCAGTTTAATGCAGCGTCTTTGATGCCAAATAGGTTTTCAAGCCTTTGTATTAGAATTTGGTGGTCAGCAGCACTAAGATCCAACAAGACCAGAACAGAGACCAGATACCAGAACAGAGGCCGGATACCAGAACAGAGGCCAGTCCCTCATCAGATGCCCTTAAAAGGTCATTCGTAACTTTGACCAGTGCTGTTTCTGTACTATGGTGAACTCTGAAACCTGATTGGAAATCCTCAAATAAACTATTCTTACGCAGAAAATCACAGAATTGTTTGGCTACCACTTTCTCCAAGATTTTAGAGAGGAAGGGAAGGTTAGATATCGGCCTATAATTTGCTAAAGCCTCTGGATCAAGAGTTAAGTTGCTGCCATTTTGGGCAATTTGTGGACCTGCTCGATTTCCACTGATTTCAAGATGCTCATGATGATGATGATGATGATAATGATTATTATTATTTTATAGTATTTCCCCATAAGCTATCGCTAAATGTTATATTACTATTATTGTTATTATCAACCTGGGATCCTGCTGCCACCGCGGCCTGACACTGGAGAAGCGGAGGAACGTGGATTAGCATAACATGATATCATTGCTTCTCTCTCTCTCCCTCTCCCTCTCTCTTTTCAAACCCCACCGGTCCTGGCAGTAGGCCGTCCACCCTATGTCATGGATCTGCTCAAGGTTTCTGCCTGTTAAAAGGCAGTTTTTTCTCGCCATTGTCGCCAAGTGCTGCTCACGGAGGAATTTATTGTGTCTCAGTAGATAATTATATAAAGAGTCTGGTGTAGACCTGTTCTTTCTGGAAAACACCTTCAGACAACTGTTGTAGTGAATTGGCGCTATATAAATAAAGATTGATTGATTGAATTTGCATAATTAGAACTATTGAAATAATTGCTTACAGAATATTGACTATATTCCAGCAACTTCTTGGCCACTTTAAACAATATGGATGTTGTTTTCGGAGTAATGGGCATGAACAAATGAACGATTACACCAAAAGTTTCCATATTTCAATTATTCATTATCCATATTTTACACCTAGTTAAAATCTGAATTTTGAGTTAATTTTCAATTCATTTCAAATTTCATTTTTGCCAATTGCCTGATATAGAAGTTATCATCCTGTGGTTTCTAAATGCTGGGGAACCATAGGGAATATTTCTAACACCAAACTCTTTCAATAATTGTGCTACAGTAGTTCTTCTCTGGATGCCCTGAACATTTAAGGCTTCTATATGCTGGCAAACAAACACTAATGTTATAGAAAGCCCTATCTTGTGATGTTGAAGAAATGGATGCAGTGATCTATATGACTAAAAAACATATTCTTTACATTGCATTTTATGTCAATTCTACATCATGTAATGTGATGTTTTAATCTGCTTCAATTTAATATATTTTTACATGTTATCAAAATCCTACACTTGTTATCAAATTGGAAAAGAAAACACTGCCAATAATTACAACAGGTGCACTTTCCAAAATGATGTGTAACTAATATTTTTGTAGACAGTTGGGTCTGCTCTGTCCGATATGCCACATCCTTCTGAAGGTGGGGTATTTTTTTCTTTCTTTTTAGCTCAAAGCTTGGCGGCGGTGAGTTTGTTGCCCTCCACGTATCAATGTGGGTTCCTGCTTCCTCCCCCAGTTCACAAATATGCAACATACACGCACAAAAATCCACTGCCTCGGAGCTTGGGTCCCGTCTTTGGCACCAGAATAGTTCTGTGATGTCACTGTGGGCTCCTACACCTTTCTGTCAGAACCAGCATTTGGTCCAACCTTTTATCAGTAAATCTTGGATGGTAACGACCATCAGCAGTAGTCTGTGGTCTGAGCAGGAGAGGGCCGCAAAATTCTTCGGGGGTATAAAGCTGAGTGGGTTTTATTGTTTAGAATGTTACGTGTATTTCTAAACATAAAGCCAGACGCACATGTGACCATCAAGGAGCTGAATGGGCGGCTGGCAAGGGTGAGTGAAATCATATCATCCAGAAGGATGAGGCTGGCAGGTCATTGTGGTGGAAGGTCCTTCCTTCCACCACTTTAGTAGGTGCTCACCTACTAGACCCGGAACACCCCAACAAGATGTGTATTCTAGCCATCACAAGTTATCCTTGTTAGAGTCACTCAGATCCTTACAGTTACCAACAACCTCAGGATAAGAAGTTCCCTAATAAATACCACCCACTGATAGTTACCATGGCAACAAGATAATTGATGTTATAATGACTTTATCTGTCAGTGGTTATTATGTTATGGCTGATCTGTGTAGAAAAATATATGATTTTTAGTTGAGCTAAACATGAAGTAGAGACAACATTTAAAATGAAAAAAAAATCCAAAAAAATCCTATGAACGAGATCGTCATGATAAATCAACCAGTTGACATGACATCATTCAGTTTGATGTTTCTTATTGTTGATAATAATAATGTTGATGCTGTATAATATTGGATTGTAATAAATATTTAATCCACCTTCTGTACTTTAAATGCCTACATGTCTCCTTCCATGACTCTGACTCCGGGTCAGTCATGTTTACAGTAAGGAAGGTCATTGGTTTTTGTCCTGACACTCATCACATGACAGCATGAGGTCGTCCTCCGCGTTTAGTATTTCAGCTCTATTAATAGTCCCCCCCACCCGACCGGCCCCGCCTCTTCTCCAACACACACACACGTATACACAGAGACATACACATATACAGAGAGAGAGAGAGAGAGACACACACACACACACACACACACACATACACACACACACACACAAATATACAGAGAGAGAGACACACACACACACACACACACATACAGAGAGAGAGAGACACAGACAGACAGACACACATACACTGAGAGAGACACACACACACATACACACACACAGACAGACAGACAGACAGACACACACACGCATACACAGAGAGACACAGACACACACACACACACAGACAGACACACACACATACACACACACACATATACACAGAGAGACACACACACACACATATACACACACACACACATATACACACACACACACATATGGACAGAGACATGCACACTCAGGCAGGCCTCAGATATCAAATGGCGCGTCGGCGTGCCGAGGACTGTCCCATCGAACTGCCGCAGTGAAGGCAGCATAATTAGTTCCTGTATTTCTGTATCTACTTGATCACAAAGAGCAACGTTGGAGAGATTTTATGAGAGATATTTTTGTTTGCTGCGGCTTTGCCAAGTGACAGCTGGTGTTTACAAGGCCTGAAGGTATGGCTGCTCTTGTTTTAGCTGCTTTCAGGTTCAGACGGCTGCTTTGTTGTTCTGTTTTGGGTGTTTAGGTGTCAACAACTCCAGGGATCCTCAAATATTCTCTTGTCCTCATGGAAGTGAAAGTTTTGATCAGCTTTTTGGCTAGGATTGCGGGAAATCTTTGACTTCCAACCTGCTCTGACAGCCAGACAGAGTTATGAGCTAGTTCTCATAGGCCAGTTCTTGTTGTGGTTTCATGGACGATGAAATATCTCTCTGACTCTTTCTCGCCATCTTTTCCTCTCTCAGGTGGCACCAAGCGTCAAGGACAGAAAACAGCAAGCTGACTCATCCTCCCTGCCTATCTTTCCTCGAGAAGAAAACGGCCAGTGTGCGCATGCTGTGTTGGAGGAAAGGTGGTTCAACAGCAAAACTAAAGCTCTACTTCTGAAGGCATCATCTTAAGGTTTCCTGGAGATCATTTGCAGATTTAACAAATTCATAGAATAAAAACTGCAACCATGTCACCGTTCCTGCGTATTGGGTTCTCCACCTTTGAGATGGATCCTGGTCTGGCCTACCATGAGGAGGTGCTGAGTCCGTACTGTGCTGTTTACATGAGGGAGGCCATCGACACAGGTCAGCAACAACTTTACAATGAAAATTCAGCAAATCCTCTGAAACTCCAGCTGAAGTAGTTGATTGTGAGTCTTTAGACTAGTCAGGTAATCACCACTTGTGATTCCAAACTAGTGATGTCACCAAAGGTCGATCGATGGCTCAGGGTATGTTGACATGTAAGTTAGAATCATCGTTGTGGTCGAGTTCAGGGGTCCCCAAACATGACCGGTTTAATATTGGTAGCATTCTTACAGACAGCCTATCCCAGCAGAAACAGAGCTAGATGAAGGGCACACCCTTCAACAGTTGGTCTGTTAGAGACCGGCAGCCTTTCACACCGATGGACAATTTAGAGTTACCAATTTACCAATATAGCAAGTTTTTGGACCGAGGGAGGAAGAGTACTCGGCGAACAGAGTGCAGAGACACGAGGAGAGCATTCGTAAGTTTCAGGAGTTGATTTTCTCCCAGCACTGTCACGTATGATCTAAAATTGATGTTCACAAACCAGCAAGGATCCACCCCTTTGCATTTCTTGTGTCATCTGCAGTAGGGAAGTAACACTCAAGTTTTGTTGACAGCAAAGCCAGGTGACTGCCCACCGGCAGCCGTCAGGGGGTCCAGCCTCAGTCACTGCTAAAACCCTGCTAACGTTTGGAACATGTCAAATATGTGCAGGTTGCTTGGAAACAAGGTGTCAAAGCAGTTTTGATGGCTTAATTTTCTCATTTGACAGTCTCTACATATCACACAGAGAGGGTTGAGCATGGGGTAATCTATTACAATAAAGCCATGTCTTAGATGAGATCTTGTATTTCCAACTGAAGGAAGTTTTCTTCTCCTTTAGAGTCTCGATCCCTGAATTATCGTCCTGAGAGTGGATTATATACATATCAGGGTTGCGCTTTAACATCTGCATGTCATCTCTATCTGCCCATAAAGCTTTTAAGATCAAAGTAAATCTCTACTGATGTGATGAGACCTTAATTACGTTGATGCAATCAAAACCTTTCCATGTTTGCTTCCACCAGTGGGACATTATATTGATGCTAAACGTGGAGTGCATACCACCGGCATCTCTGCCAAGACCGAAGCCGCCACCGCCTTCAAAATGCTTCCTGAAAATTCGTTCAGTATATTTAAATACATATTTTTTTCTTAAGAAATACTTAAACCTAAATTGTATCTGATTGTGTTGAGTTATAACTATGTTATACCGTCATCTTCAGTTGGGATGTCTCCAGGGCTAAACCTGAGATGTTTGGTTGATAAATCCACCAGCAATTACAGAGAGAATTAGTCAACAACGATTCTGATTACTGACTGAGGAAATGTTCATTAGTTTATGCTTCTTAAATGTTGATTTACTGCTTTTTCTGCATATATTTAGGTTTACTAAAAAGCACAAATATGAGTCCTGGAAAATTTGTAATCATTGTTTTTTGACATTTATGATTAAATGTTTGTAAAAATTACAGTTAGGTGCTGTTTCATTATCTCTTCCTCCTTGACTAATAGCACGGTTTCAGATGTGCATGCATTCATCTCAGCTACTGCCTGTAACAGACTGACACTGCTGGACGCACTAATTCAGCATAATTCCACTTGATGAAAGCTTTTCCATTTGCTCATTTGCTGATTTAAGCACCAGATGCTCACTGGCTCCTTCTAAGAAAAATAAGTCCTCTGCCATCCAGGAAGTGTCTCACTTTATGTTGAGCCAAAGTGGAAAAGTGGTGTTTGGTAAAAATATAGAAATGCAGAAGCGGCAGTTTATTTTTAGGCCGTGTTAGTATATTACCTATTAAACAAAAAGAGGAACTCCCGCAGATTATGTTTCATTTGAAAACACTGGCCTTTACATATAGTTTTATTAAATGCAGTTTATAAGCTGATTAAAGTCAAGTGTGTATACTGGTACAGTACGTCCGGCTGTTGAATGAACGTTGCTGTCACTACTCTGGGAAAGCTTCCAGCGTGGTAAGAGTTATATAAAGCAGTTCTACATCTGGCTATCTTTAAATATTCTTGAGCCAGAGTGCAGGATAGAGTTAAAAACAGCGTCACTGAGAGGAAAGAAGATTGTGACGTTTCTTTTCCTCTATAAAACCACAAGACGAGTCCTAAGAGGCACGAGAGACACTTTGCATGGGTTTCTTTTACACTGAAGGCGTCTTCAGTGTAAGGCGTTTTTCAAGGAGAATCTGTGTCGAAATTCGTTCGCCACAGATTCTCCTTGAAAAACTGTTAAGAGTGGAAGAGAGAGTACGAATAAGAAATAAAAAACAACATATAAACCAATATATGTATTACAATATATAAACGATTTAGGAACGTCAGCCTATGTGGCTGGACAAAGAGCTCTAGAGCTACACACAAAAATATGACGTTTGTGTTGAAACAAGGAGGGAAATCCGCTTTATATGAACATTGAACTCCCTATTTAGATGATAATTATATTTTCCTATTAACTGTCTTTCTATAAAATAAACTGTGGGTATTTCATCACAGGCATCATTGGTAATTTTTTGAAATTTGTAGCTGATGAGAAACTCCCTGGCTGGCCAAAAAAATAAAAAAAGATGTCTCCCATCAGGCACCCTGGCTCACTGCGACTGATTTGATATTCAAATAAAATGATGGAAAGCTTCAAGTTTTCATGGTTTGGTTTTCAAATATAAAGTATATAATATATATATAAATGAATGGCCAAAAGCACAACTCTTGACGCTCTTGTATATACCAGTAAAAAGGAGATAACGAGGGTTTAAATGATCAGCCATCAAATATAAACACTAACAGGTAGCTCAGAGTACCATGATTAGCTTGTGGCAATGGCATATGTCAGTAGTGAGGTATATTAGGCAGCAGGTCAACATTTTGTCCTGAAGTTCATGGAAGCAGGAAAAATAGTCAAGTGTTAGGCTGTGAGGGATTCTGACAAGTGCCAAATTATGAAAACTGGGTCATAACGTAAGCAGAACTGCAGGTTGTGTGTTCCTTGTCTGCATTCGTTAGAACCTACTAAAGTGTGCTAATGTAGGACAAACTGGTGACAGGTCAATTGAGTCGTCTGATCCCACAGAGGACGGCTAGGGTTAGGGGCTGGGCTGGTTCTGAAGAAAACCAGCTGTTTGCTGCCAGGTTCTGGCAGCAAACAGGGACCAATACATTGTTTGGCAGGTGGATTTAATTATATGGATGATCAGTGCACCATTAACATAATTATCTTTTTGATAAACGTTTTTTACTAATCAATGTCTTTTCCTTTAAATTATACAAAATGACATTTGTACAATTAATGTGGGTCAAGAAAGCATAATTCAATGAGTCAGCTGCTTATTTTTTAAATGTTTGTTATAACAGATGCAGTGTGTCATCTGGCCTTCATCACTCCCTGCAGGCGTGTCTGCATGGAGATATTAGCCAGCAAACATCTTGAGCATCCTTGATCCAAGCCTACAGGTGGCGCCCAATGCACTGACAGAAATACGTACGCAGGGCAGCGGAGGTTGAGCAGAGGCTGACCCAGACTGTCGAAAAGAGAGGGTGTGTTGGGTCTGTGCTGTCATGTTTACATCAATGCAGCTCAGTGTGACTGGCTGAGCCGCTGTTTCACTACAGAGACTCTATAACAGGCCTGAGCGTCAGTTCTTGTTCAATGTTAAATCATGTGAACAAGTTATTTCCTTTTGAAGGAATAAGAATATTGTAAACATGTCGTCCCACCACTCTTTCATGGTGGAGGAGGCTCCAGAATGTCGCTGAGGCCTCCTCACCATCCATCCTCTGGAGGTGGATCGTGGTGCCGATCCCACTCTCAGATAAATGTGGAGGACTGCATCAGGAATGGCCGCCTGTGTGCCATTCCAACTTTGCAGATCAGCCTCCACTCGAGCGACTCCTAATCAGCTAAAAGTACCACGGCAAATTTCTGACCTCTCAAACCAACACTATTGTTTCGAAGAAATTACACAAATCTTTAAAACAGCTCAAAAATATGTAATTTCATAAAAGGGTTATCAGTTCCTTCAAATTGATAAACTTTAAACTGTATTTCCTGTGGGCTATTTTCAGCAGCCTGTTAATCCACATTTTGTGCCCTATTGAGTATTTGGAACAACTGTTCAGAAAAGAATAGGGCTCTGTGACAAAGTGGAATCAGACCACAGTAGTTTGGGATCATCAGAAATACCTGTTTTCGTTTAATATTTAAGTATAAGAGAAACAGGAAGCCAGTTGTTTTGAACATTTAATGTAATCGTAGCTCTGTAGTTACATTACACACTGTAATCATCTCCACCAGTCATAGTTGGAGGAGGTTATGGGATGCAGAGCAGCATGGTTGAGCCACGATGCCACTAGTTTCTGTAATATTGTGAGGCGTGTTTTCACCCAGAGTCGCTCTGGTCATTCTTATAGCAGAAAACCTGGTACTGGCTCTCATATAAAGACTTCTTTTAGTGGAATAATTTCATATTTGTCTGGACAGGGTATAGTAATTATATCCAATTTCTTATACGGAGGAAATACAAATTCTCGGTTTAATGACTCAAATTTATATCCTTGAACATCTTGAATAATAAACCTACTGTGTATAAAGAATCCAAATTCTGATGCCACTATTTCTCACCTAACACATCAAGGACTTGGTGACACCATATATATGTCACCTGTAGGAAAGTCGGGGCGTGGCCTGTCTGCTGTTTTAATCGGCACCGACGGCAGCAGTAGCCTGTGGTCTGAGCAGGAGAGGGCTGCAAATCGCTTCGGGGGTATAAAGCTGTGTGGGTTTTATTGTTTAGAATGTAACGCGTAGTTGTAAACATCAAGCCAGACACACATGTGACCATCAAGGAGCTGAATGAGCAGCTGGCAAGGGTGAGTGAAATCAAAGCATCCAGAAGGATGAGGATGGAAGGTCTTTGCCAGAGACATCAGGAGCTTCCAGCCAGTAAGCTGGTAGCTGGTGCTGGGGAAGCCAACACACAGAATTTGATTGCAAGGATGTCCCACATTAGCATTTGTGGATGTTCTCAAAAGAGATGCATTTGCAGGAAGCACTGACAAGCTATCCATTAGCACGCAGGATCCGGATTACTCGAAGCGTCGTTTGAGGGCTTTTCTTAGGACAAACTATTGATGATGAGGATGATGATGATGCAGTAGGATGGCATGTGGCTGTTATGTAAATGGTTATTTTAGATGTTGCTGAGAAATGTCTGCAGATGTCAGTTTTCAAGGCCAGCAGGGTTTTATTTTTTGCTGGCAATGTGAGGTGAATTTTCAAAAGAGAAATATGATAATGATCAAAAGAATCAGATGGTGTATCCAACATCCTGTAATGATGGGATGGTGACAGGGGAGCAAATGACCACGGTTATATGCAAAGAAGGAGATAAGCAAGGGAGTCACAGATTTGAGACTCATATGATGGCCTGGGAGTGAAAGAGAGAATGTAATCCCGAGTGTCACACCATTCCTTCATCCTCTCGGCTTGGATTAATTCCTGGTATCGAGTTTCATCTCTGGCCGTAAATGCTGCCATTAGTCAAACCTTGCGAGTTAAGATTTAATGGATGAGACGGCCGATACTCTTTACTTTTGTTATAGTCAAAAGGTACAAGAAAAAACAACTATGTTAGTCTCTTAATGAGCTGTTTTTCTGCATCTGTCGCTCCTCACCATTATATTCTGTTGGTCATAATGTTGATTTGACTCCTGAGAAGTCGTTGAACAGATTGATGTATATTATGTCAAGATTACTTTCAGAATTCTTTTACTCCAGAGTGATTTACTAACTGGAGTTTTCAACTTTTCCTCCCATATCTCCTCTGTCATCAGCATCATCAGACATTTCTGTTTTAACAAATATTATCACACTCAAAAAGAAGGGGTGGGGGTCACTATTCGGTTGCAGATTAATCCACATTTGGTTCTGATTGAGAGGGAACATAGGGACGGTGTGCTCATCAAAATGAAGGAACATGTATATAGGAATATATATATATAAATATATATATATATATATATATATATATAAATATATATATATATATATACGTACACCTCTGATATTGTCTGCATTTCTCTAATGAAAATTTAAACATAATTTAACCTACAAAGAAGGAATAGGAGATCAGAACAGCACTGCTCAATTGATGCAAATGTTGCTTGCCAGCAGTGAAGCTGCTTTCAGCGTCTAAAGACTCGGAGACGGAGTTCAATACAAATTTCCCTTCGGGGACAATCAAGTATAACTTATCTTATACTACCTACCCAGATCCATTCTGTCGACACTTAAACACAATTGTTGCACAATTGTTGCACAATTGTTGCAGATCATCATTCCGCCAGTAACATGACGAGCTGATGTTCGAAGTGAAAGTCTCCCAGTGTACCTTTGTTTTCATTTTGTTCTTCTCTTTTGTGGCAAACAAAAGGTCAAAAACCCAACATTGAAGAGGCGTCATGTTTTGCTCTTCCAGAAAAGGGTCAATTTTACAAGCAGAAGAAGCCGACCATGTATCCACCATGGAGCACCACGTTTGATGCCCACGTCCACTGTGGTCGCATCATGCACGTGATGGTGAAGGACCGGACAGCAGAGCTGAAGTCTGAAGCCACGGTGGCTCTGGACTCGCTGGCAACACGATGCAAGAAAGAGAACGGAAAGCTGGAGATTTGGGTTAGTGCAATGCTATGCACTTGCAATTCCTGCAAAAATTCACATGGGTTGATAAAAAACAAAAGTCCAATTATTTGAAGTGGCAATTCTCCTTTTAGACTTTAAAACAACATGTTTATTATGATGATGAATCAAATCTAATAAAGTGAAAGTAGTGAAAATTGAAAATTGTAGTGCAGTGAAATTTGCCAAAGCCTTTCATTCATTCAATCATTCATTCATTCATTGTCTGTAACCACTTATCCTGTTCGGGGTCGCGTTGGCTGGAGCCTATGGTAGCTGACGTTGAGCGAAAGGCAGGGTACACACTAGATGAGTCCAGTTTCTTCCGACAGTCCAAAAAGTTGCAACATAGGTGGATTGGTGACTCTAAATTGCCCAGACGAGTGAACGCAAATGGTTATTTGTCTCTATGTGTCAGCCGAAAGCCTGGATTTTTAAAATCCGATCTAGGCCACTGCTCATCTATATATATTACAACCTGTTATGTGCCTGGCAGCAGACAGGTGTGATGGTGCAGGAACATTTTTTAAATTAATAATTTTTTGGATGTGACGAGAAGTTGTGGAATAGAAGAAGAATGCTGTAAGTGGTACGAAATAATGAAACAAACAAGTCAGAAGATCACTCCTAACCCACTGACTATTGGAAACAGAAATGTAACTAGACGCCGCCTGTAAATTATTTTCTAAACTACTCCAAAAATATGAGGTGCCATCACAGAGAGATAACAAAAATTAGAAAAGTTAAATTGTAAATTTTAGCTATAACACAAAAAGTGTTCCATTTAATAACTAAATAATTTGGCACCATAAAAGTACATTCTATGAATTTAGAGCAATACACCAAGGAATCCATCTTCATCTAACCCTTTTCTTAGAATAAACTCTTGCATGTAACCGCTTCCTCCATTTTCACCTGAGTGCTTTATTGGCACGTCATCATAGAAGATATGAGGCTGTTCAGGTGCCCCCCCCCCCAGGGTGGAAGATTAATTGCACCTTCTACTGCGACGTCTCAGTTCTAGTCCAGCTGAAAATGAATTATGACCAATGTTTTTTCAATAATGTGTCCAACCAAGAGACTCCAGATGAATGTGAAATATGTACCGTGGAAAAAGATGTCATAAATAAATCAGACACCGATATCACAATTCTTTATTGTACTTTATTTTGGCAAAAGACGTATTAAAAACAGGTAAAATCTGCATCATAAATGTTAACGATCCAATACAAAATTAAGTGAACCAACTAATTTGGCTTTTTCTTTCTTTTTTACCTTGTTCTCCATATTCCCAGGTTTTGTCACAGTTACGTATCACCGGGAATTTCTGTTGATTTTATTCTGCTATTCAATATCCAAACTTGCGGCTCATAGGGAACGTGATCGCATTTGCTGTTTACACCTTACATCAGTTAAAAAAAGGATACTGAATATTAAATTTGGTTTATTGGAAGTATTATATTTGCATTTTTTAAAGATTTAACTTAATTTTGCATGGCTAATATTTTTCAAGGTAAGAAAAAACTAATCTTTCCATAGCGCCCCATCTAAGAATCCTTGATTCATACTTAGAAGCTTCATGCTAACTGTTTCTGATTCTGGAACTAAGAATTCAATTAATTTAATTAAAGTTGATTTGCTTAGATCCAATTTGTGATTGTTTTTTTTGTTGTTTTGTGTCAGTCTCCATGAGGGTTAGGGTTAGGGTTAACCCTAACCCTAACCCTTTTTATTACATTTACTGCTTCATAAAAAAATAAAAATAAAATAAAGCATCATAATCTTCTTCTTGATAAAGCCACATACTTCCTTCTTTATGTGAATGTTTATCTAATGAACAATGGCACTAAATGTTGTTTCTATTTTCTTTTTGTTTCTGATGGAGATCAGCTGGAGATGAAGCCACAGGGCCGCCTGCTGATGGAGGCCAAGTACTATGTAGAGAAAAATGGTGAGTTGGATCTCTATTTTCACTCATGTACAATGTACTGTAACTCACTGGATTCAAAACAAGATACTTACTAATGCCGAATTAACTCAAATGTTCTAATTCTCTAATACAAAGACTTGAAAACCAAATTGGCATCAAAGACGTTGCATTAAATTGGTTTAAGTCATATTTATGTGGCAGATCTCAGATTGTATCCGTTAACAATGAATCCTCCATGCATAGTAAAGTCACCCATGGAGTTCCCCAGGGATCTGTGCTTGGACCAATATTATTCACATTATATTTACTCCCTAGGAAACATTATCAGGAAACACTCCATAAACTTTCAATGTTATGCAGATGACACACAATTGTACTTTTCAATGAAACCAGGTCAATCCAATCACTTGTCCAATTTAGAGGCGTGTCTCAAAGACATCAAGACTTGGATGACCTGAAACTTTTTATTATTAAATTCAGATAAAACTGTTATTGTGCTGGGACCCAAACACCTTAGAAACAATTGATCTGATGACACCCCACTCACTTTAAAGCAAGTTACTGGATTAATGCATGTTACTGGATTAATGCGTGTTACTGGATTAATACATGTTAAATGGATTAATGCATGTTACTGGATTAATACATGTTACTGGTTTAATACATGTTACTGGATTAATGCATGTTACTGGTTTAATACATGTTACTGGATTAATGCATGTTACTGGATTAATGCATGTTACTGGATTAATACATGTTACTAACTTGACTTCTTCCCTGGAGTCTTTGTGTTTTCTCGCCCTGTAAGGTCACATGGTTGGTGATGGTTCTGCTGCTGTGGACCTGCTCGATGTCCAGTGATCACAAGATGCTCATGATGATGATTATTGTTGTTATCATTATTATTATTATGGTATAGTATTTCCCCATAAACTATCACTATATGTTACATTAATATTAATGTTATTATCGACCATGGAGCGGTTGGAGAAAGTGGATTATAGCTGATATCTTTGCTGCTTTTTCCCGTCTGTATCTCTCCTCACCTGTGTCTCTCTCTTTCTCTCTCTCTCTTTTCAAACCCCACCGGTCCTTGCAGTAGAACGTCCACCCTGAGTCTTGGATCTGCTCGAGGTTGCTGCAGTTTTTTGACGCTATATAAATAAAGATTGATTGATTGATTGATTCAAAAAATCTCTACTATAAATATGTAGTTTACAATATATACTCTGTGAACAAACTTCACTATGTTTTGGGGCCACCTCCGACACTGTCGACGGACAAAATAGTGAAGGGTTTTAATGAATTGTATTTATTTTTCTCATTCATTACTGGAGAATTTGTCAGTGAAAAACTATATTCATAGGTTTTCTATATTACTTTAACTAAAATTTTGTCATATTTTCAAAATTTGCAAAACAGATTATAAATAGAAAGAAGTAAATAAGCAGGTATGAGGAAGCATATGTTCAATGTTTTGTAATGTTATGGCTGATCAGTGTATCATGGTTTATGATTTCAAAATGTAATTCTGAAATGGGCTCTTCCATGAGCTGATTTTACATTCATTGAATTTTGTTAAATTATGCAGTACTATATATAGTGCTATATTCTGTGTACTGATTCTCTCGCCTCTGCTGCTCACGTTTGTAGATGGATGTGTGCGTTCTTCTCACTGATGCTAGTCCATCGTTGCTTTAGTTAAAGCAAAGTTAAAGGGGTTCCTAACAAATAAATAAATAATCTGATGTTTTCCTGACATTAGCTCAGCCTGAGAAATCCCTGAGTGCTCAGTGAAGCATCTTGTATTCCTATAAATAGAGCCAGCTATAAGAAACCACCGCTGAGAACAACAGGTGCTCAGAGACGGGTTCTGCAACATGTAATAGGCTGCATTTTACTGACTGATACTCCGATAATTGTACATTTTTTTCCTCACAAGCAGCCATATTTGATCCTTATATGGAATGATTAAGCTGCACACAGCAGCAAGGAATCATGAAATATGTTTGTTATTAAAAAAAAGTTATTTCTTTCCAAGTTGGAGTGGACCGCAATATTGACACTGCAAAAACTCTTGAATGACGTCCTCTTATTGATGTTTTTAGGTTTGGAACCTGTGTGTCTCTGCAAAGCCCTTAATATTAAAGCTTAGAGCTTTTTTTCTCACACTTGATATATTGTCTGTAAAAATACCAATGTGTTCTGTTTTTCTTTTTGAAACACTGGAAATGTATTATGCTAACTTGCAAAAATGATTAGCCTCGATCATAAATTTGGGCTGTAAGAGAGAGGACTGACTCACCTGTGCGAGATAGACCAACTGTGATGTTGGTATGAAAAACTTGAAATCCATGGTGTGAATCTTCTTTTGCCCAGAATAAACTGGGCTCTTATCAATCAATCTTTATTTATATAGCACCAATTCCCAACAACAGTTGTCTGAAGGTGTAGAAAACTGCCTTTTAGACGTGCAGAAGCCTCGAGCAGATCCAAGACTCAGAGTGGACGGCCTACTGCCATGACCGGTCGGGTTTGAAAAAAAAGAGAGAGAGAGAAAGAGAGAGACACAGGTGAGGAGAGATACAGACGGGAAAAAGCAGCAAAGATATCAGCTATAATCCACTTTCTTCAGCCTCTCCAAGGTCGGGCCGCGACAGCAGCAGAGATCACAGGTTGATAATAACATTAATATTAATGTAACATTTAGTGATAGCTTATGGGGAAATACTTTTCAATAATAATAATAATAATAATCATCATCATGACCATCTTGTGATCAATGGACATCGAGCAGGTCCACAGCAGCAGAACCAATCACCAACCATGTGACCTTACAGGGCGAGAAAACACAAAGGCCCCAGGGAAGAAGTCAAGTTAGTAACATGCATTAATCCAGTAACATGTAATAATCCAGTAACATGTAATAATCCAGTAACATGCATTAATCCAGTAAAAATCCTTTTTTGTGTTTTATATAAAATTTGTCTGATGTGTTTCAGACGCTGCAGGTCAGATTGAGGGAGACCCAGACTCTGAACGGGATAGAGAAGGTCTGTTTGCCCTCCACCAGCGGCGAGGCGCCATCAAACAGGCTAAAGTTCATGTGGTCAAATGTCATGAGTTCAGCGCCACCTTCTTCCCTCAACCGACCTTCTGCTCTGTCTGCAATGAGTTTGTCTGGTATATGCTACCAACTGTCAAATCAAAGATGACCAAATTATTCTTTTCTTCCATGTCCCAAAAGTAATTTTGCCTGTTTTTGTTTCCTCCACTGCAGGGGACTGAACAAACAGGGCTATCAGTGCAGACGTGAGTCTTTTCAACTCAGTTTAAGAGATTTCTTCCTCAGCCCTTTTCCTTGTGTCTAAACTTTGTCATTTTGTGTCTTTTAGAGTGCAATGCAGCCATTCACAAAAAATGCATAGACAAAGTTATTGCCAAATGCACCGGCTCAGCCATCAACAGCAATGAAACAATGGTGAGTTTCCACAACACTGTTTTTAAGACTAATAGGTGTTAGAGTTTAGTTGTAAATGATAACCATCAAACTTTTGACAGAGGTTGTCAATTTTGCTCAGGCTTCAATAACAACATCATCTGTCAACCAACACCCATCCATCTTCTGAAATAATTCAGTCTTTGCTGGTTTCGAATTCATGTTCCTACATATGAGAAATTTTAGAGTCAAAATGTGCATGAATATGCACATGCAGGGAAATCATGCAAACACCCCACTCAGTCCCCATGGAGATTAGGGTTAGAAAGGCCTGATCTGCCACCAACTGTTCAGATAGGAAATGTTTCTACTACGACCTCTTGGCTTTCTTTTAACCTTAAAAAGCTCATCCTGCTCTCGGCCTGTCTATGATAATCTGTATGATGTCACGTCTGTCCTGCAGATCAACAAGGAGCGCTTCAAGATCGACATGCCCCACAGGTTTAAAGTCTATAACTACAAAAGTCCCACTTTCTGTGAACACTGCGGTACTCTGCTGTGGGGGCTCGCCAAGCAGGGGCTCAAATGTGAGGGTGAGAGGCTGGAGTTTAATGATTTCTGTCGCACAAATATGCCTCAATATTAAGCATAAATGGGCCTTAGGTAAAAATATTTTTCAAATACTCCAATTTAAAATTCAACGGTTGGATTTGTCATGCATGTATAAAATATGAGGCGTGAAACGCAAGGTGGGATACCGATGTGCATTGGTAAATGAGAAAGATTTATGACAGATGATGGGACTATTACAACTACAGCTAAGATGGGCTATGTTCCAGTGACACAGCAAAAAAGCAAAAAGAAATACATGCTGATGACATACTTACAAAACCCTATGTAAATGTGTTCTATTTAGTTAGAAAAAATGTACACAGGGTACAATCAGGGTGCATATCATAAATTTGTGGCAAATTTATGATATAATAATAATAATAATACATTTAATTTATAATGCACTTTACATTTGGATCAAATCTCAAAGTGCTATGTACCCTGATTGTACCCTGTGTACCCTGTGTTGGAAATTAACCTCCCCACCCCATAAAAAAGGCAACTTGGGGGGAAAGGAAAGAAACCACAGTGGGACATCTGTGAGACCAGGCAGAGGATATCCAGAGATCAAGACATTTAGACGGTTTATGAAATACACATGCTAGGAACATTTTTTAACCCTCAAATCACTTCAGTTTACTAAGATATTCAGAGTACAGCAGTCTCCAATGATGAATGCCCAACAGCTGACTGAACAGCAGATGTTTCAATATTACCTGGAGTATAATATTACAGAGTTTGTAACAAAAACATTAAATCCTTTGTAAATATTATAAACCATGCTTTTGACAACTAATAGCAATGGAATTGTACTTTTGACATAGTTGTCTCACACACGTGAACATATATGTAGTCAATCCTGTGGTAAACTCCTGATCTAAAATTTGTTGTCAAATGATGTCAAAGTATATTGTGGTAATGCAGTGTGTTTTCTGTGCAGAATGTAGCATGAACGTCCATCACAAATGCCAGAAGAAAGTAGCCAACCTCTGTGGGGTCAACCAAAAACTGATGGCTGAAGCACTGGCCATCATTGGGCGTAAACAACAGGTCAGACAAACATATATCCTAATCTAATTGTTAAATTCCTACAGCTGGAGGAGTAACCATTGACAGAAGTGTTTATTTCTAATATAAGAAGTCACAGGGTTTTATGGAAATTTGTTAATGTCTAATACGAATAGTGTATGTTTCTGTCTATCAAGTTTGATTTTATGCAAACTAACCCAGCCGGCATTTGTTATATGTAAGCGACGAGAACTAGCAGCATGTGGCTAATAAGCTGGAGCCCTGGGGTAACTGATTAGCTTAACGCCACATGATTGGTACTTCCTGCGGGTTGTTATGATGTACTAGAGCTGAATGTTGTGCAAAGATTCCACTAAATTTTACTTATAATTATCCTCCCTATTGAAGTGAGGTAATTATACTGTCAGTACAAAATCAATACTTCATCTTTTATAAAGTAAAAGCGTTTCAGTGGAAAAAATTAATTTCTTGGGAAGTAGATTTATGAATGTCTTGTGGAAACCTATTTAAGTTGAAAGGCTTTCATATACACAGTCATTCCCTACAGAAAGTTGTAATAACAAAATAGAAACAATCTCCTTTGAAGTCTGAACAACCTTGACATTTTGTCCCTATCACCGCAAACTATCTATAAACACAACCCATCGATGTATTTTCCAGCAAGTTTCATCAAGAATAGCTGTACCCCAAATTGAGCCCACAGCTTCCTTGAGGGACTGTTGAGCTACCACATTCATGTCACTCTCACCAGATGTTCTCCGCCAATAATTGGAATAAAGACCCTTTAAAAAAATTTAAAAAAAATAATAATTAATTGAATTTTCAAATCAAGGCTCATCGGTGGGAATTTGTATTTCCTTAACAATGCAGGTGGCTTCTGTCCTTTCAATTATTATGTATATAAAAAACATGGCGCCATGTGAATGGCCATCTGTTGCTGTAGTTCCGATCACGTTTCTTTATTTATGTCGTTATTCTTGTATTTTTTCGTGTCTTTTATTTACTTTTTCTGAACCACCTCCATAATCACCCACTGCCCTAAGAATGTGCACTTTGTGAAGACTGGTAGATCCCCTCCTATTCTTTTTTGTCCCTTTCACCGCTCCACTGGTTGAGCCTTTCAGCCATGGCTCATCTGTCCTACATCCGGCATCAGCTGTTATCGCTGAGGCGCACACCACAACACAACAAAGAGTGACCGGACATCCCCGTTGATCTGAGGAGGAGGAAGAGAGGATGGAGAACCGGAGTCCAGCACTGCTTGAGCCTGAGCCGTACCAGCCTGGCTGTCTCCACATGCTAAATAGACTGAGGTCCTTTTGAGTATAGAGGACTCTGCTGTAGACTTTCTATAACACTGTTGTCTGCTGGGGTGGAGGAAGCACAGAGAGGGACTTGAAAAGACTCAACAGGCTGGTCTGGAGGTCCATCCTCAGGTCCTTTGAGGCCACAGAGAACAGACAGAGTCACCATCCATCCATCCATCCATCCATCCATCCATCCATCCAACCATCCGGCCGGCCGGCAATTTATTTTGGACTTAAAAATGCAGGAAAAAAATACTATGGCTTATAGGCATGTTGTAAAACAAGACATGTATGTTACTACACCATTTTTCAAATTACCTAAGGCCTTATTTAATTAATATTTGGTTGCTAAACCTCAGTTGAAGAAAAGTTACATTGAACTATTGTTTCAAGAGATAAAAACTTAATGCGTCGCAGTTGTACTGATGGATTGAGAAGCTGCCTCATTCCCATTCAAGGGCTCAAAAGTAAAATGTGACACCTATTACTAAAATTTAGATTTACACTAGATAGAATTTTTTTAGTAGAGAGAATAAATATGGGATCACATTCCCATACCGCCTGACTGAAAAAGATCCTTCCTTTTCCCTTCAGGCCAGGAGCACCATGGAAAGTGACATAATAAGTCGAGCAGGTCCAGTAGGTGTTGAGCAGTCAGGATTGGTTCGAGCTCCATCTGGGTTAATAACGGCCGCACCAGCCACAGCTGCAAACAAAGGTACACAACCTCTGAAATCTTTATTCTCAGCAAGCCTGACACTTCTTCTTGATAGATTTTTTAATGTCATTAATGTGTTTCCATTCCTCATAACTAACTTGCCTCTTCCTGAAGAGCTTCAGGGGATTTTGTGGGACAGACCAACGGACATAGGCAGCTCGATAAATGAGGCGCTGCCAGATGATGAGCCTCTGTATGCTGTTCCCAAAAAGGACCATCAAATGAAATTCAACATAGATGACTTCGTCCTTCACAAAATGCTCGGGAAAGGCAGCTTTGGCAAGGTACAGGAGTTGGTCTTATTCAAAGAGGAAAAGTGGGACACAGAACAGGATTTACATCAAAACGGAGCAAAACACAATAACTCAATGCAGCAAAAAGAAGCACCATAGGACTATAATCTGACCTCATTTCCACTAACTAATACCTACTTTGCTGCAGTTGTGATACCTACCCCTAAATGATGTACGGGTCAAACAGCTGGACTTTGGTCCGACTAAAAGAGGGGGTCTTAGTCAGGATCAAATTGACACCTGCTTTGCTTCATTTACAGTGTGAAAACACTTTCTTCAGACTGGCTTGCCTATTACAGAAAGTTACAGAAGGCTAAGAAAAAATGATAAGATGGATGAAATATAAGGGAAAGGAGGAGAGGAGAGGAGAGATGTCAGATGTGCTACGTACTAAAAATCAATAAAACATTAAGTATAAGGAGATGTTATTAAGAAGCTATGGTGAAACTGAGTGGGCAAAAAACAGAATTTCTGAAATACACCTTATGTGGTATGAACGCATTTGAAGAAAAGAACAAATCCACCTCAGCTAGGATGAAGTTGTCACAGAGCACACTGTGGGCCATGTGTTCATACATGTTTATGCAACCATCTAGGTAGAAACCCACTGACATGTTGGTTTAATGTTGTAGAATGCTTAAAAAACTAAATATTAGAGCTGTCCAGATGCATTAATATGTTTTTGCTGTGTTTGCAGGTGTTTTTGGCTGAGCTGAAAAGGAGCGGGCAGTTCTTTGCCTTGAAGGCTCTCAAAAAGGATGTGGTTCTGATGGACGATGATGTGGAGTGCATCATGGTGGAGAGGAGGATCCTCTCTTTAGCCTGGGAAAATCCATTCCTCACACACCTTTACTGCACCTTCCAGACCAAGGTAATAATACACTTAGACACTCAGAACTCTACTTTTACTAATGAGCCGCTAATATCTCAGCCTTTGTGTCCAGGAAAACCTAGTCTTCGTGATGGAGTACCTGAACGGAGGGGATCTCATGTTCCACATCCAGAACTGCCACAAGTTTGAGATCCACAGAGCAACGTATGAGTCTGGCAACAAGACGCAACATCCAATATGATGACTATGGGACCAGTAAGACTCTTACATTGTAGTTTTGTGTCCCCCTTGCAGCTTTTATGCAGCTGAGATTATCTGTGGGCTTCAGTTCCTGCACTCCAAAAGAATCATTTACAGGTAGAGTATAATCATGAAACTATTAAACAATCCATTAGAAGGGATAATGAGGGAATCTTTCTGTATGTGTGTGTTCCTCTGTAGGGACCTGAAACTGGATAATGTGCTGCTGGACTCTGAGGGTCATATAAAGATAGCAGACTTTGGCATGTGTAAGGAGAACATGCAGGAGGACTCACGGACGACGACCTTCTGTGGGACACCTGACTACATTGCTCCTGAGGTGACCGCACACACTATATTATAATATAAAGGTTTAAACGCACCTTCCTGTTTAAGATTCTACAATACTGTTAAAATCACACCACACAGTTCAGGGAAATACATCAGTTGTAACTTCAATGTTTGTTGCAAGTCTGGCCACCCCTCAATGACAGGTCAGCTGAATGAAAAAGAAATCCGATTTTTTTCAAATCACTATCTGCTCGTGAAAAGCTGACAAAATATTTTCCGTCCTCCAGAGCAAAATGTCATGCATACATTTGAAACATAACTGAGGTAGCCATATTGCCATAGGTTTCAAAGCAATTTAGTGTAGAAGAGCCTTTCCAATGGGACACCATGAAATAGAGATTGTAAGCACTGATGTCACTTTCCCATTGTAGCACGCCCCTCTGAAAACATCCTGCTACATGGTAATCTTTGTGGGCCAAACTGACTGTACCTCATTGTCATATCCTTCACTGTGAATACAGCTTCATGATGCATATTATGTCCAGCTTGCACTGAGCTTTTTGACAAATGTGACAGAGTCCTTGATCACCGATTTAAATACAGACCTAATTTCCATTATGGACTCAAGTGGTTTCTGCAAAGTTTAGAAATTCATTCATTCAATAGCATTTGGCTTCCTGAAAAAGGCAACTCAGATGTCTTATTGAGTCAATTTAAAAGCTCTTTCCCATTTGATTCAGCTCAGCAATGTTACTCAATAAAGGAAAACCTGGCGAAGGATTCTTGTCATGATACTTCAAAGTCATATGAAACCTTAGGGAAAGCTCCTCTGAGGGGCCAGGGATTGTTTTCCTGTCTGTCTTAAACAGCAGACTGTGTGTGTGTGTGTGTGTGTGTGTGTGTGTGTGTGTGTGTGTGTGTGTGTGTGTAATTTGTGTATCAGATTCTGCTGGGTCAGAAGTACAATAGCTCAGTGGACTGGTGGTCGTTTGGAGTCCTGCTGTACGAGATGCTGATTGGTCAGTCTCCTTTCCACGGCCGCAATGAGGAGGAGCTGTTTCAGTCCATACGAACAGACAACCCTGTTTATCCTCGAAGCCTCACCAAAGATGCCAAGGACATTCTGATTAAGGTCAGACACTGTGTGTGTGTTTGTAGCAAATGATTTTATTTCAGGGGAGTTAATAGTTCTAGTTCTAGGCTGGTACTAGAGCCAGTTCTGAGTTGGTTCAACAAGTGAACCTTCCAAGAAATTGTTTTCCACCGACTGTAAAGACACTGAAACCACATCATTACATCACTGTCTTATGCTGCATTGCTTCAGAGACCTGTTTTGTCATTGAAACACTTTCTTATTTTTGTTTCACCTCAGTTGAGGCCCACAGTGCACAGGAACAGATAGTCTCCTCAGGAGACCATTGCTGTAACTTCAAATATCATAGTTCAGTTGTTTTCGTTTACACTACACTATCTGTGGTCATAAAAGATTTGTATGGTTGCGATAATTCTGCCACCAGCTACTTACAAAACTGTGTCTTTTTTCTAGACCAACAAGGTTTTGGCAATAGCAGAGAGACCTTTCTATGGTTGTGAAAACAAAAAGAACCAGTTCCAAAATAGACACTGGCACCGAACCAACACTGGAATGGCCTTGTTGCAGAGAGTAGATTAGAAACCCTTAACTAATTAATCTCTAGAGGCACTGGTTCTGTGAGAATTTATAGTACATAACAATTGATTTGTTACATGCTATAACAATTGATTTGTTACATGCTATAACAATTGATTTGTTACATGCTATCCTGTGCAGACATAAATTGCTATAATTTACTTTCAGTATTATTTTATCAATAGATAAACAATTTGAAAGTCATTGCTAAGAAAGGCACATGAACTTCCAACTGATGTGACTACAAATTGACTGACATTAATCGTAGAGTGAAGGATGCTGTATCTTGACTTCCTGTATGTGAACTATAAACCTTATCTACAGTAGTCATGTGCAGTTTGGTGTGTTTGTTCTGCAGTTGTTTGTGAGGGAACCCGAGGAGCGCCTGGGAGTAAAGGGAAACATCAGACAGCACAATTTCTTTAGCAGCACCGACTGGGATGCCCTGGAACAACGGCGGGTGGCGCCGCCCTTCAAGCCAACATTAGTAAGTAGATTTAGAGCTGATGCACTGCAGGGCCGGAATTTTTAACTCAAATTTGGAGGCCATGGTTTTGTTGTCTATTCTATCTGCTGATATTTATTCACTTGATTAAAAGGGAGGAAATGCTTTCCAGCCTAATTGTCAATTATTGCGGCATTAGCTTTAAAATCTCTTCAAAGTTAATGTGAAAACATTTATTTTGCCACTCTGCCTATTTTGTTCCATAAACAGCAATTACCTTCCCAAAATCATGTAAAAACATACAATTCTTTCAATATTTTGATATTAATTTGGATTTACCTTAGCTTTGTTACCAGTTTGTAAGTAGATCACTAAAATTTTCAAATCAAATTCAGGGTAAAATACACTCTTTGATTTAAGAGGTATTTATTTATGTATAATTTCATGTAGTTGGTCCGGTTTGTACCCCTTTACACCTGAATGTCCTAACAATGCCATTAAAATTAAATAAGAGTACAGAGTTAGGGAAGCAATGGCGTTCTTAGTGTTTTTTAGTGTACCAGTCATTTTGATTTGAATGTTAAAGTTATTGTTTTGATGACTCAGTTTTTGTGCTGAAATGCAAAAAAAATTGTTATATTCAGCTACCAAAATACAAGGAGTTGTTGCCATTGTTGACCTTATGCGATAAAAAAGAAATTATTATAAATATTTCTACACCTTTACATTGACATATCAAAAGAATGATTGAGATAATTAACAGACTGAATAATCTGGAAAACTGGAGTGCATATACATGCAAAGATAAAATATTCCGGCACATCTGTTTAGCTTGCCTGAGTTTAAAAAATAATAAGAAATAAGGCTGGAGAAAAAAAAAAAATCCACAAACAACAACAGGTAAAAAAAATACCTGATAAAAACAAAAACAACTAACCGCAGTCCCAACATACATTTGTGATGGATCATCTCGCTTCTCAGCAGAGTGGGAGCCTGTTGGATCGACTGTGTTGTATGTGTACTGAAATATTATCCCTTTCACTCCTGCAGATGTCGCCGAGTGACTGCAGTAACTTTGACAAAGAGTTCATCAATGAGAAGCCTCGTCTGTCATGTGCAGACCGGACGCTCATCAACAGTGTAGATCAGACCATGTTCAGATACTTTTCCTTTGTTAACCCGTAGATGGTGCGCATCGCACCTCGCTGAGCTCCCAGCTGGACAGTCAGCACTTCATGAAGGAAAACTGTACAGACTTTAAACCATGAATGTCGCAAAGCACAACTGTATCCAACAACGTGATGATTGTGGTGACACCATTGTGACTGGCCGTTCGTTTGTTGTACCTCTATTCTGAGGTCATTTTAAAACACAAGTAGCCATACTAATCAAAAAAAGATTCAAACAGGTAAAGAAGACAAACTAAGAACAACATAGCCAATACCCTTAATTTAAAAGCATATCATTGCCAATATAATTTGTAAAGTTCGTAACCCTTGGACTCGCCTCGGTGCTTAAGATGTCTTAATGTTTAGAAGGTATTTTATAATTAACCTCATAAACCTTCACAACGTTTACTTCAAGAAAACCAACTCTGTTGTACTATTAAGTTTTTATTTCCAGTCCTATTCCATTACAGAATTTACCTCTATGGATGATGGATGGTGATGGATGTCAAAATACAGTGATCAGCCATAAGATTGAAACAAACTGCTTAACATGGTATCGGTCCATCTTTAGCTAACAAACAGCTCTGAATTGCCCTGACAACTTCCTATCCGAACAAGCAACTTGTGCAATAGCTTTGTGAGATTAAACGAGATCGGCTAGCCTTCTGTCCCCACATGCATCAATAAGGCTTGGGTGGCCATGATCCTATTGCCAGTTCACCAGTTGTTTCCTGAAACCACTTTGGTAGGTGACTAACCACTGCACACTAAATATCCAACAGGACCTTCAGTTCTGGAGATGCTCAGACCTAAGTGTTTAACCATTACAATTTGGCCATTGTCAAAATTGCTCAGTTCCTTACTGTTGCCCATTTTGCCTGCTTCCAACACATCAACTTAATGACAGAATGCTCTATTCCTGCCAAATAGAGCCCACCCACTGACTCATGGTAATGAGTTCATCATAATATTCACTTCACCTGTCAGTGGTTATAATATTATGGCTGATTAGTGAACTGCTTATGTGTATCTAATCTAATTTTGTAGATGTACTGAGTGGTCAGTTGAATATTGATCTGTGAAGTCATAGAGGGGGTTAGTTATAGGTTTTTAGTTCATGTGTGTCTTATCGTAACTCAGAAGTTTTGATAATGATGTTATTTGGATCAGATCCCTGCATACCATAGATTATATTGTTGAATCATGTACAATAAAATGTCTGTTTTTTGACTGTCTGCTTTGCTTCTAACTGAAACTAAACTTGTGCTCATACCTAGTATGACTGATACCATACCACATATGCATAAAGGAGAGTAATCAGTTCAATTTCATCCTTACTGACCACCAGAGGCTGTACGTCAAGTATTGGATAGCTCTGTCTCGTAGGGTTTCGGTTAAGAGTTAGGGTTAGGGGTTGAAAAATGAAAAATCCTTATCCCAACCAAAAATGAACGCACACTCCATCCTGGCCTGAGGCTTATTTCACCTTTCATCGAGTCGAGTCCCTTTTGGGTGCACTGTGTCCAAAATAGGCATTCAGTGCTGTCGGCTTGAGTCCTCTGGGCCCTAGTCCATCTCGAGTTGGACTGTTGGCCTGTGGCCTGTGGCCTGGACCGATTACCACCCGTGGGTCCAAAAAAATGTTGGGCTATAGGGGTATGGGTTTTTCACTATGTCTCAAAATATTATACTTATGTTGAATGAAGCTGGTCAAAATGTTGTTCTGGGTTTATGGTTAGGGTTAGATTGGGTGATACTATAACTCAAAATGCCATGGTTGTGGGTTTAGGGTTAGGTTAGTGGATGATACAACTTGAAGTGCCATGGTTGTGGGTCCGTTGCACTGGCATCATGGGTCTGACCAAAGTCGTCACTCCCACAACCCTGTTTTTATTGTTCTGGTGGATGTGGTTATGGTGAGTGTGTCTCTGGTTCCTGCAGGACCCCTCTGGTTACATTTGCGGTGCTGTTAGTAAGAGTAATAGAGGGAGGATATAATAAAAAAGACCCCATCTTGACTCCTGGCATCTGGAGGTGGACCTGTGAGGGTGGATCCTGTCACCCCCAGAAGAGGGATGTTGATTCAGGCAAGTGCCATGAATAGTACATCTATATATATGTTTACGCATGCACACACACACACACACACACACACACACACACAAAAGCAAGAAATATAAATAAAGAAATTGATCACATAAAAATATCATTATGGATAAAGTAATTCCCATGACGACCCCCCCCCATACCACGCACAGATGGGAGTCAGAGCTCAACAGGTGCTGAGGTGAACCTCCAGAGCCAGTCACCTTGAAAGCAGGGTAATTACTACAGGTAGGATACAGGACATTACTCTTACATACAGCTACTGACAAACCACTTTTAAAAAATCCCATTTTGGGTGTGGAGGTCACCGAAAGGAACCTTTTGCTATCAACACAACATGTTAATTTCACCTTTTATTTGTAGAGGATAATTATGCAGGTACTTTTTCACTGTGTTGTTAGTACACCCCCTTTTTGTCTTGGTAAGGTTAAGTCCAAGGGGGACCTTAATCTTTAACCTGCTCATCCAGAGGCCCTCATGTCTCATCCGTTGGCCCTCCTTCCAGGTGGAGCAGCTCTGGACTCCCGTCATTCTGGGATGCTGTACGGGATGAAGTTGAAAGTGTTGTACTAGAAGGGTGCTCAGTCTGCCTTTCCGGATGTTGTGGGGGTGTTCCTTTAATCTATGCCCTAACGTTCTCCCCATCTCCCCCAGGTACAGGACACTGCAGGGCTGGCATCTAATACAGTAGTGTTAGGAAGGTTAAAACGTAGCATCCTGGGAAGATGCTACGAGGTGCAAGGTCACACGAGGACCGGCTGAGTGAGTGCACGTTAAAAGCTGCTAAAAATCCCTGTAACTTTTTCTTGATTAATGGGACCACGGCTCTGGAAGGACAGAGGACGGAGAGAGATGTTAGGGCTCACACCATCACTCTCAACAAAATATATCTTGAAATGGGCACGGTGGTGGCAGCGAGGAAAACACTCTCTATAGTTTCATACGTACATATGCACAGCTACGCATAGGGACACCCACAGATATACACATAAACACACACATGTATATATAAAAAAGTATAGACAGTACACTTATCCACACACACACACTCGTACATGCATATAAAAAATACATGTAAGATATATAGAGAGATAGATAGATAGGTAGATAGATAGATAAAACAATTATAAAAGGAGTGCTCAGAGGTAAGTGCTTTTGTTAGTATCACTGCAACGGCATATCTGGTTAGAACCTATCTAATTAAATTGCTAATAAAATAATTGTCACACCATCCAAATACACATCTATATTTAAGGACACTGCACACTTAAAAATGGTAAATTATATAACCGCTGTTGCTCCAGTGTGCGATAAAAGCAAGGGCCTCCCTTACATGGGATGATGCTCTCCTGGGGGACCCCGCCTCCTCCCCCTCCCTTTACTTCCTTTACTCCTCCTTTTCCCTCTCCCGGGGTGGGAGAGGTAAAATGGACAGTTTCCTGCAATTCACCCTGTCCTACTTAAGTGCTTTTTAAGGTAAGTGCTATTAAAACATGTAGTAAAATTAATATAATAAGAAAAATATTTCTTAAAAGGTAAGTAATAATGTTTCTGTGTTAGGGCGTTAGGGTAAGGGTGGTTAGGGCTAGGTTTGGGAAAGTGTTTGCGAGAAGGTTAGGTTTGAGAGAAGGTTACCTCGACGAATCCCCCGCCTGGTCCGACGACCCAGCACGAACCATTTAATTAATGTTTTTAATATCACACAAGGGCTTCTTTATGTAATACCCAAGCAGGTGCATGTGATTGTAACCCATGTAGTAATATGTTTGATTTATATTTCTCCAAAATTCCATTACTGTTCAAATATTGTTATTTTTCAAGTGTATATACATTTATTTGTATATTTCTTCGTTGGGAGCTTTTATTTTGTTAATGGTACTGTTACTTGCCAGATTTCGACATATACTGACGTCACTTCCTGTGTTTTCGCGCCGTCCTCAGTTCGTTGCTAGCTCTACTGAGGAGAGGTAAGATAATACCATCACTCATGCAGATAAACTGTTACAATATGGCTAAAATAAACGCTAAAAATGCTAAATCTTTACTTTGTACTTTGGAAATTATGTTATATTTCCAGGAGAACAGTGTCCATTTCTTTTTTGTTTTGCACAGCATTTTTAATTCACATGCAAATGTGAAGCGTTCAAGCTAGTCTAATTGAGCATGGATTTGAGTATTCTCATGCGGTCTGCTGTAATTTCTTTTTCTCAACGTGTGCTTGTGAGACATTTGCTGGAATTGTTTGCTGTGCTAATCTGTTGTGTACAGGTATGTGAGCTCCCTTTTTGGTCATTTTAGTTTGGAGGTATATATTTTGATTTATAACTTTGATTTTCTGTAATATATACTTACGGTGGTTTATGTTTAAATTAATGTTGATTGATTTAATGTAAAAGTAATTGCTGTCGATGGGTTGGGTTATATATAATTTTTATTGTATTTATGTGGTCACGGTGTGATATATTTTGTTTAATTGCATTTTGGAAAATAGCATACATTTTGTCAGTTCGCTGAAGTGACGTAACTTCCTGTGTTTTCGCGCCGTCCTCAGTTCGCTGCTAGCTCTACTGAGGAGAGGTAAGATAATACCACCACTAATGCAGATAAACTGTTACAATATGACTAAAAAAAACTAATAGTTTACTTTGTACTTTGGAAATGATGTTTTTATTTTTTCAGGAGAACAGTGTCCATTTCGTTTCTGTTTTGCACAGCATTTTTAATTCACATGCCAATGTGAAGAGTTCAAGCTAGGCTAATTGAGCATGGATGAGAGTATTCTCATGTGGTCTGCTGTAATTTCTTTTTCTCAATTTGCGCTTGTGAGATATTTGCTGGAATCCTTTGCTGTGCTAATGATAATTTGTTTTGTACAGGTACGTGAGTTCCATTTTTGTCATTTTAATTTGAATGTATATTTTTATTTGTAACTTTGATTTTCTGTAATATATACTTACGGTGGTTTATGTTTAAATTAATGTTGCTTGATTTAATGTAAAATAAATTACTGCAGATGGGTTAGGTTAGATATAATTTTTATTGTATTTATGTGATCACGGTGTGATATATTTTGTTTAATTGCATTTTGGAAAATAGCATACATTTTGTCAGTTCGCTGCTAGCTCTACTGAGGAGAGGTATGCTTGTGAGACATTGGTTGGAATCATTTGCTGCTAGTTAATGTTCATCTGTTTTGTACAAAATAATCCCCCCTCTCAGCTGGCAAGAAAGAAATGGTCCCTGTTTCATTACTCATCAAACACAAGATAGAAACAACGCGGAGATACACAGTATAGCAGCATGCCAAGTCAGGGTGGACCGGCCACATAATCAAGTGTGCGCACGCACACCAGTACGTGCACGGGTTGAAACCCTAACCCATGTTGGCAGAGCCATAACTAGC
The DNA here is from genome assembly GCA_009660295.1 of Lophius piscatorius. Classification (NCBI taxonomy): domain Eukaryota; kingdom Metazoa; phylum Chordata; class Actinopteri; order Lophiiformes; family Lophiidae; genus Lophius; species Lophius piscatorius. The sequence continues at coordinate 1,348 of VRLP01006018.1, read as the reverse complement.
AAATTAACACGTATTAAAAGTTGATTATGCATTTTATTATCCCCCAAGTGCTTGCTCCTGGTGGGAATTGTTTGGTCTCTGTAAATAATATTAATTAGAGTTTGGTCTAAACCTGCTACAAGTGTCTTGAGATAACTTGACTTTTGAGCGGACACAGACTGTTCACAAACCTCCAAGTCCACTTATTAACATCATACCCTTAAAGGTTGGAAAAGTCTGGTTTGCCATGTGCATTTGAACATGCTTCCCACATTGGAACCTTTGAATTACTATCCAAGGTAGCCTTTTAGGACAAGAATAATTACTTTTGCAGGTTTTACTTCAATACTTTCAAAAAATCATTTTGTGTTTTTTATACTTTAAAGACAAAATATTTTAATTTGCCTAATTTGATTGTATATTTCAAAAATGTTAATGCTGTTGTGCTTCTGTTTAAATGTGAAGGTGGCATTTGAGACTAGTGAGGAGCCACATAGAGCAGAAACTGCTGTCTCCAAGTCTCGAAGGCAGCACTTTATCACAAATGGATAAAAGTGCCCCATTTGTGGCAAAATATATGTTGATGTAACACAGCCACAAAGATTCACTGAACAGGTAATAATAAAACCAAGTTGGCTCTTTTAAGCAAATTTGCTCATCAACAGTAAGTTTCTTGTTTAACTCTTAAAGAATCGTTTATATTTATATTTCACGACTCTACAAAGTTTTCTAATTACTGTGTGTCATTTAATGGATGAACTTCTTAGAAACAAATTTCGATTTCTACTAGCTAATCACGTTTTTTTTTGACTGTTTTCACTTCTTCAGTTTTACTACAAATTTGGACTGCCCGGTCCGCATCTGTCAGTCTAAGATAAGATAAACCTTTATTAGTCCCACAACAGGGAAATTGCAGGGTTACAGCGGCAAAGGGCACACAGATCCATATAACAGAATAAAAATGCAAATATAAATATGAATATTAATCTATATTAGGGTATTACACCATAATATAAATATTACACTATACAGGAAATATTAAACCAACATATAAATATTACACTATGCAGGAAAAACTGCACTATAGTATAATATAACACTTTACAGGAAATAAAATATCATAATTATTATTATTATATTATAATAAATATTACACTATACTAAAGGAATATATTATGGTTCAGTATACAATATACTGGACATATTGTACTATAATAGAAATATTACACTATACTATAATACAATAAACAATATTAAATAATATACACGCTCTTAGAAATAAACAAGTAACTATTCATTGAATTATATTAAATTAAATGTGCAGTTTGAAATGTGGACATGTTCAATATTATACTGTCCCCGTGTGTGT
>VRLP01006017.1:17500-31816 GCA_009660295.1 Lophius piscatorius | reverse complement strand
GGGGGAGGGGGGGGTGAGGGGGGGGACAGGGGGCGGGTTTGAGGACACCAAGGGCAGGTGGACGGACCCACAAAGGGGGGGGGGGGGGGGGCTTCATTACTATCTTAAATGCTTCGATGTTCTCAGAAGTCGGGGGTCTGAGGCTGGGATGACCTCTGGCTGTGACCCAACTGTTGATAAAACGGCGGCCATGATGCATGGTAGCATGGAGAGCGAGGGGCGGGGTCAGACAAACAGGGCGACTGAGGGGCGGGGTCAGAAAAACAGAGTTCTTCAGAAGATGATGTACGGCAGCAAACATGATGCAGCTAACCTCACGGCTCTCGCATCAGCATCATCTCACGCGGAGGAATCCTTCAGCCTCAGTTTCTCCTCTTGTGGGTTGTTTCCTTCAGACATGGTTGAATTTGATATTTGGCATTTAAAGCGGGAGACACACAGGAGGAGACACACAGGAAGAGACACACAGGAGGAGACACACAGGAGGAGACACACAGGAAGAGACACACAGGAGGAGACACACAGGAGGAGACACACAGGAAGTGACACACAGGAGGAGTAACACAGGAAGTGACACACAGGAGGAGACACACAGGAGGAGACACACAGGATGAGACACACAGGAAGAGACAAACAGGAAGTGACACCCAGGATGAGACACACAGGAGGAGACACACAGGGAGAGACAAACAGGAAGAGACACACAGGAGGAGACACACAGGAAGAGACAAACAGGAGGAGACACACAGGAGGAGACACACAGGAGGAGACACACAGGAAGAGACACACAAGAAGAGACACACAGGAAGAGACAAACAGGAAGAGACAAACAGGAAGAGACAAACAGGAAGTGACACACAGAAGGAGATACACAGGAATAACTGACACAAGGAGGCGCTTTATCTCCAAAAGTTTCTGGCCCATAACTTCGTAATCATCGGCGTGATTTAGTCCAAATTTGGTGATTGACAGTTTTTAATCTAATAATTCACATTTTTACCCACTAGAGGAAACTCTTTTGAATTATTTTTACAAATAAAAAGTTGTTGTTAACATAACTTTTTCACCATCGGCCCGATTTAAGAGATGTATAATGATTTTATCATATTATACATTTAAGTCCCTCGACTTAAGGAGTTCAATCAGACGCTTGTACAACACAGGGGATTGGGGACTTTTAGGGGGTATAACCTTGCTGTCTGGTACTATTTCTTCCACTAGTCCAGGTACGTACTGGTACCGGTCCACAGCTCTATACGTGACTCTATTTTAGCCTGATCCTTTCAGAAGGCCACCTCAGAGGAGAAATCCTCCCATGTCAGCATCTCTCAGCATCTACGGTCCGGATGATCCACCGGTGGGACGTATGTGAGATGTTCTGCTTCTGTAACTGCAGGAAAGTGCTTTTCCAGCCGGTTCTGTCTTGTATCAGTTCCTGAGAGAGATGAGAGGAGGCCACTTCAATCCTCCTTCTTTGGCACTTCTGGGATTCTCAACTTCTTAAATAACTCCCAGAGCCCAGGTCAGCCATCAGGACCAGTGGGCCCACTCCCACCATCAGTGACTCCTGGTATACTGGGACCTATGTGTAATTAAAAGGGGGCTTCAGACGGTCCCCCCAAGCATTAAAAATAGATCAGGTTGGCAGCAAATCAAGCGTCAAATCCTCTCGTCTTCTGCAATCATCTGGTCCTGGAGGGCTGGAGGGCCAGACAGATGCTCCTCCAGGTCCAGGAGGTGAGGGCGGTTTGATTCCGGAGGAGGACTGGAAGTTAACTTCTTTACGAGCCGAACAAAAAGCCCCGATCTGTGAATAGATTTTTAAATACAAGACAAATATGAAACTTTGCTTCAAGGACATTCACTAATAAACCTAAAAGCTTGTATATGTGATCAATGCTGCCTGTTTTTAGATAAATCAGGCGAAGCAGGAGCTTCTTCTGGAATGAACCTACTTGTTCGTCTTTAAATGTTAGAGAGCTTCGACTCGGGGTTCCCTGAGGAACACCATAAAAGTGAATGATGGAGTCAAAATCCACTTCTGTAACGTTCTAGCTGATGGTATATGTGGGGGCCACAAAAACTAGGCTGATGCTGTCGTCCTCGACGGCCTGGGTATATCCTCAAGAGTCCCCAATCTTGTGAGTAAGATATGAACTTTTAAAGCAAAACACAATAAATACAAGATAGATCTCCAGTCCAGTTCATTCAAAATCACCTAGTTTTGGGGTAAATCGGATCAAAGGTTGAGAAATTTAAGCCCGAAAACATTTGAAGATGAAGCTCCCCCTAATGTTAGAGGGGTCTCTTGGGGGTCTGTCTTTCATGCATAGCCGGTTTCTACAGCTTTCTTCTGCCCTTTGTCAAGTCTGGTTTCTAATCGTTTGTGTATCCACAAAAAGGCGAGGATATTCTGGAATCATAATCCGCGTCCGCCGCAGATCCAGATCTTGCGGAATAACTCATAAAACTATTTCCTGGATCGTCTTTATTTATTAATTTTATACCCACCTAGACCTTAGTGCGAGGAAGAACTGGATTGATTTTGCGAAAGGTTGGTTGTATATTTCTGACACTGGGGAAACTGTTATTTTGGACATTATTTCGTAAACGTTGGTCCAATTTAGTCCAAATTTGGTCGGTAAGAATTGACATGGGGAGATTTATCATCTAAAAATCATATTTTAGTCTAGTACTTCATATTTTACCCACTAGGGGGAGTTGTTTAATTTTTTTTTTACGAAAAACACTTTCAGACATAACATCCTAACCGTCGGCCCGATTTAGTCCAGATTTGGGGCATGCGGTTCAAATCGAGATCAATTCTACTAAAATATTACTAATAGCTCATATTTTACTCACTAGGGGGAGCTTTTTTAACCAAAAAATACTGTTTACAAACATCGCATTTAATTTGAGGGTGTTTCCTTGTACAAAGCAGGGGATTGGGGTCTTTTGAGGAATCTGCCCTTGCTGTCGGGGGAATAGTTGACGTTGCGTAGAAGCTTAACTGTAATCGGATATTAATGGCGTGCTTGAGTTCATTAAATAGACCGAGCCCAAAGTGTCTTTTTGTCCACGTGCGTCACATTTTTGTCTGCTGTGGACGTCTGAGGCTCTCGGTGCCGAACCGTCTTCATGGATCAGTAGATCAGAATCAGAACCTGCTGCACAATGAGCTGCAGCTGTTTGTGCTCTCTAATGGTGCTGGTAGGGTAACCGTAGCGTTGTCACTCCACTCGTATCACATTACCATGAGCCTAGTGGCGAGGACGCCGCCGCCGCCGCATCATCATAGACACGGCTATTACTTTGAGTGTATGCAGGGTGTCTGACTCTGTGTGTGAGGAGGAGGAGGAGGAGGAGGAGGAGGAGGTGCCCCCTGACTCCTTGGCAACCATCCTTTCCACCTCTTTCTGCACACACACACACACACACACACACACACACACACACACACACACACACGGAGATTCTGCTGTCAGTAATTTGTTGCTAATCAGCTGTCAGCTCAGAAGCGATGATGAGGTGATCATCGTGGGCGGTGGAAGGTAATGGCCTTAAAAGTCACAGAGTCAATGTCAATGGGATCACTCGGATTCAATCAGGGGCGGCCCGATGAAGGATGGCGCCCGCTGACATTACCACTCATTTTGAGACCAAGCATCTGGGCCCTAGTAAATAACCATCAGTGGGTGGGTCCGGGGGACAGGTCATTAGCCCTGAGAAAAATAAATATCTCCTCTCTTGTGAAGGCTGCAAGTCATTTAGCACAGACTAGGAAATTTCACCCTAGATTAAGTATGATGAGCCAATATCAGTCAGAGGAGAGGCCGCGCCGAGCAGGGGGGCCCTGATGATACGGCGAGGGAAATTTATGCGCTAGCCTCAGCGAATGTAATATGATTTTAAAGGAGAGGAAGCGTGTTGGCACAGGCTGGGGAGAGGGACACGGCCACTTGAAACCAGAGTTAGACTGATGGAGGCGTTTAAGGGCTGGAGCCGCCGATCTCCGGCGGTACGTTACCGCCGATCTCCGGCGGTACGTTACCGCCGATCTCCGGCGGTACGTTACCGCTGATGGGCGTTCTTATTTGTCCAATTCACTTATTCACATATTTGAAACAAGATTTGTAATTTCCTTGACTGGACTTGCTTTAATAATCGCACACAAAACCTTTTGGACGTAATCCGTGATTTAGTTTTGCTACACTGTGTACAATCTAGGAGTATTTCTAGGTATAAATTGAATATAATGCTAGAGTATAATCAGCTAAAATAATCAAATCCACAAAAGGTTCACAAGACCCTGGACCTCCTTGAACATGGGGAGGGTTGTGTGAGGAAGGACATAAAACCTATTCCAGATAAATACTACAAAAAAAATTTTTTTCAAGAAGATGGGTCAACCCAGGCTAACAATGAGCGCCATTAGCATTGCTAACCAGCGGGGTTCGAAACTATAAGCATATATGCTAGTCGGGCAGGAATGTCTGGGTGAAAGAAGGAACTTTAAACAATGGCACAATGAAAAGTGAAGGAAGGAAGATCCAATGTGTGTCCAAGAAACCAGGTGGAAAGGCAACAAGGCTAGAAGCCTCGGCGGAGGGTACAAATTGTTGTTGTTTTTTTTGGTGGGAGCTGCCAGGCAGGAGAAAAAAGGGGAGGATCAAGGAAGATGTTTCAGGATGTGATAAAAGAGGACATGCAGTTGGTTGGTGGGACAGAGACAGATGCAGAGTACAGAACAAGGTGGAAACAGGTGATCTGCTGTAGCGACTTCAACCCAAAAGAAGAAGAAGAAGAAGAAGAAGAAGAAGAAGAAGAAGAAGAAGAAGAAGAAGGACAATCAGTTTAAATTAAGGATGTTTTGTTTTTAGAAAAGTGATTTCTATGTCGAGGATACCATGTTGTTCCACCAGGTTTGTGAAGTAGCCTCGAACGCACAAACTGAAGACTGGCTGGAGACATGAAGATGATGAAGAAACGTTGAAACCGAACGAAGAAGAAGATGGTAAATAAGTTGTCGTTGTCTAACCTGTTTTATACTAATGGAGGATTAATCTTATCGTTTAGAACAATAAGACACTCTGTAGTGTGAAACCTCGCCAGGCAAACATCATGAAAGTGAAAGTGTTGAAGGGGTGGTGTCCAATCCATCGGGTGGTGCAGAAATATCCCCTCTAGGATCCCCCCCCGCTGGTCCTGGTGCTGCCCGACCCCAGCCGACTGGATTTCCTCTGAAAACAGCGTTTCATTTCACAAAGTTTAGAGCAGCAGAAAAAGATAACAGACTGGGATTAAGTTGATTTATGGGATTACTAACTCTAACACTTTGGAATCTGTGGCATCGTTACGTCACAGTCTGAAGTTTTGGTCCCGGAGGAGACCCCAAACGGCCCCTCCTCTTCTTAAGTGGTTCGCTCCATCCAACTTGACGGATGTAACGGCGTGACGACGCCCAGACGACCCGGGCGGCTTTGAACTGTCATCAATCCAATTAATAGGAGATGACTCCGAATCCATTACAGCGGATAGAATAAAAACATTATTATATTAGCCTCAAAATCCAGTCTAATTAAATCAACATAATTAATTCAATCCATTTGCAAAGTGCCGGTTTTATGAATAATTAATCCAAACACTTAAATATTAAATATTCATATTTGTTCATGGGTCTCCAATGTGTGGGAGCTGCTGTGTGTGATAGGTGTGTATGGGTATGTGTGTGTGTATCTGTGTGTGTGTGTATGTGTGTGTGTTTATGTGTGTGTGTATGTGTGTGTATGTGTGTGTATGTGTGTGTATGTGTGTGTATGTGTGTGTTTATCTGTGTGTGTATGTGTGTATGTGTGTGTATGTGTGTGTGTATCTGTGTGTGTGTGTATGTGTGTGTGTTTATGTGTGTGTATTCATAATAAAATAAGACACAATGTCGATTATTATTGTCGTTATTTAGTCCCGACGTTCCCACATGATCATTTAAATTTTTCCCCCGTAATCAGCCATATTATTTCTAAAGACCAATACTAAGGATTAAAAACATAAATAAATCCATCTTGTTGTTGTTGTGCTACAAAGTCAAGGCAGAGTTGAGGGTTCTAGTGTCTCCACGTCAACAATGAGACGTTCAAAGGCGACGTGGTGATGTCGTCTGCAGGAACAGACTTCACAGTTCACTAACTCCCCCCCCCCCGCTCACCTCACCTCCTGGGTCCTGGCCATATATCCCCCCATTCTCCTGCCTGATGCCCAACACTCAGCAACTCTTGGCGAGGCATCATTAGGTATAATGTACCCCCCCCCCGCCCCCAACCTCCCCTTCTCTCTCTCCCAGGGATATTTCGGAGCTGACCTCACTGAAGGGCTCAGATGATGCTCCTAACTCTCTCTCTTTCTCTCTCTCCTTACCAGCGGCGTCCCCCCAACCCTCCCCACATCTCCAGCGGCGTTAATGTTACACACTGATTCCAGTGGAAACTGTGTCTCTCTTTTCTTACCACCATCATGAATAACCAGCATTAATCCACATACCAGGAGTAATGGTGGAGGTCCGAGTTGTTCCACCTCTGAAATGGTGACAGAGGTGGTAACAGAGGTGAACAGCGAAGCCTAAAGTCGGGCCTCAGTGTGACATTTGTGTGTGACCGTTATGAAACAGGGAGAATGAAGATAAGCTTTTGTTTTCGAAGATAAGATTTTTATAACATTAAAATGTTATAACAATGTTATAACTGGTTGGTAACATTGTTATAAAATTATAATATTGTAACATTTTCTTAACAAGTTATGAATGTTGGTAACATTGTTATGTTATAACAATGTTACCAACATTCATAACATTCATAACATTGTTATAACAATGTAATTACAATGTTATAACAATGTAACCTACTTGTTTAAAAAATGTTATAACATTATAATTTTATTACAATGTTATAAAAATGTTATAAGATTTTAATGTTGACCTCTTCAAGAATAATGATGCAAATAGATTAAAGGTTTAGTTTTGATCCAAAATAAAGACCTTTTTCTTCTGCAGCTTCTGTTGTTTCTTATTTATTTGTAAGTGGAACACATTAATACCCACTTCCAAACGCCCCAGAGACAGAAGCAGGTGCAGAGTCCGGTTGGGCCTGCCAGCTCAGGGGCTGGCGAGGACCGGCAGGGGGTCCGAAGTGGTCCAAGAGTCAACGAGGGCCCAGAACATATCTCCAAACTTTCTCTGCAAGGCAGATGAACTGGTTCTGATGTCAAAGTTAAACCATGACGGTGTGTATCTGTGGACGAGAGGAGAGTTTGAGTGTGAGGTCGTTCGTCCGTGCTGACGCCTGGAAGATCGAACACCAGCACAAACGACCGCCGCCGATAATGGCGGACATTCATCTCCGTCTGAGTCTGGTCCAAAACGCCGCTTAACGCCAACACAATGAGCTGAAATCTAACCAGCCGGGGGAGGAAACAAAAAACAGAAACGTAGAAAGGCGCCAAACTCTGATTTCATGAGAACTTTAAGGTAGAACAACTCAAGTTTTGTTTATTATTAAAAGATCCGAGCTTGAACTGTAGTCTGAGTCTCTCTGGCGGTAGAATGGCGAGGAGGCGGTTGCAGAGGAAGGGAAATAAAAGCTTGTTGCGTAACATTTTAACACTCACCCACTTTGCTGCGATCAAATCAGGCACCCGTTCACCGTCCATCCCTCGGCCCCCCCATCTGTTCTTGCCAGTGCCGTCCATAGAACCAGAACAGGCGCCTGTCAATTTCACCTGCTTTTTATTGACTCATCCTCTGAGCCGCGGAGGGGTTTCGATCACAATTATCATTTTTTATGAATACATTTTCATGAATATATTAGCGTCCTCCTCGCCGCCGCCGCCACCACCCACCACACACACACACACACACACACACACACACACACACACACACACTTGGTGGAGTGTTGCTTTCTCACAGTTAATCAGTGGCCAGATAAATCAGAGGCCATATTTGCAGTCCATCTGCTGGGAAGGTACAGTGGGCTCCAGACGCCATTCAAACATGCTGGACAATAACAGGAAGTGGAGGGAGCGGGCGCAGACGCTGGGGGCGTCACACTTCACTGCTCACTATGTTCTACCGGTGTAGACGCCAAGACAAGAGGAGTTCTCTTCATTTTTTTAGTGGTTGTTTTTTTTTCAGAAGTTTATGCGAGTCGGGTCGATTCGTTCTCTCACCAGTTAAAAACTAGAGCGTGGTCGACTAGAGCGTGGTAGAGCTCAACCGTCGCATGGCGGCAGAGCCCTGCATCCGATTAGCCTCAGCTCAGCGCCGACATTCAAACGTTTTGGGTTTTTTTGCGTTTGGTTATAAGTCTGTGAATAAAGTAACGTTGGAGAGGTTGTTATTTTTTTCAGGAAATATCGGATATGAAAATCTGACCTAATTCAGGTAAGATTAATCTATGAATATAGATTTATAGATTTTTTAAATATGAAAGGTCAGTTGCAAAATTCCAACACTAGGGGGAGCTTTGTTTCCAAAATCTGTTTTTCAGGCCATAATTTCTCAACCGTTTGTTGGATTTAGTCCAAATTTGATGCATATGAATCGACTAGAGGGGATCTACCCAGTAAATATATCATATTTTACTCCAATAGTAACTATTTTACTCACTAAGTGGGGCTTATTTTGATGAAATGAATGAAATTTGAAAATGTTTTTCGTAAAAAAACTTTTTATCGCACATATTTTCGATATGTATATATCGGGGGGGCGGCGCCAGGGGCTGGGGGGCTGGGCCCCATCAATAACCGGCTAAGCAGCCATACTGAAGATCTCAGTCTGAACAGTGTGTGGAGACGGCGCCCCGTCAGCAGGATGATGGATTCACTGGAGACTCCAGTTGGCCCCAGCACGCCTCTCTGAGGGTCAGCAGAGTCACGCATGCCCTCATGTCCCAGAATGCACCTACACATATTCAAGCCCACGTTAACACCTTGATTCTCTGGTAGGAGAGAGCTGGCTATATCCAGGAAAAGTTAGGATGGGATTCTTTTTCCATGGATCATCTTTAAATTTCATTCCTAGGTAGACCTCAGAGCAAGGAAGAACTGCATTGATTTTGGGAAAGGTCGGTCATATATTTCCACCACTAGGGGGAGTTTTATCTCCAACCATTGGCCGGATTTAGCCCAAATTTGATGCGTATGAATCAACGTGAAGAGATTTATCTCGTATACGTCAATTTTTCTTTGCTCTAGTTGTTCATATTTTACCCACTAGGGGGACATTTTTTACAAAAAAACCCCCAAAAAACATTCTCTGACTTAACATCTCATTTAATTGGAGGAGTTCAATCGGAGTGTTTGCTTGAAAATCGCAGGGGGATGGGGGGGGGATTTTTTTGGGTGGGGTAAACCCTCGTTGTCGGGGACAACAGCATATTCCTAGTTTATAAGAAATTCCGTTCTACGCCGCCGCTTCTCCACCTTTGATGGGGAAACAAACACGCAGTAGGGAACAAATATACATGCAGACGATGTTTACACAGTCAAATGAATTCATTAAACGTGCAAACAGCGGGAAAAGCGAAGAAAGTTTACGAGCGCCGAACGCCACGAGGCGCCGTTTGCTTTTGATTCGTAAATCATCTTAACTGCACAGCTGCAAACCCGTCAGAGTCGGCGCCGCTAATTACTGCATTTGCCACTTTAATGCCCGACGCGGCCGCCGAGGATTCCACTGGGTCAGGGGAGAATTAATAGAGCATTAATCACGTGCGTTAATTAGCTAATAACATGTTAATTAAATCAGGTATTTAAAGTTCTGAGACGTGTTAAGCCCATTCCGGCGCTGGGGTGTCACCGAGCGTTGGCAGAAGGACGGAGATTTGTATATTCATGCAGCAGCAGGGCGTCAGGGGGCCTAAATCCCCACCTTCATTGCTCCATTGGGGTTTCTCTATTTGCATTTTTGTTATGCACCCTCCACCCGACCTCCACCTGACCTCCACCCGCTCCGACTCTTCACACCGCATCCCCGAAAAGTCGGACTCATCATCATCATGACGCGCCATAACTCAAAAACTGTTTCACGGATCATTTTCAAGTTTTATACCGACATAGATCTTAGTGTGAGGAAGAACTGGAGTGCTTTTGGGAACGATCAGTTATATATTTCTGACACTAGGGGGAGCTTTATCTCCAAAAGGTTTCAGGCCATAATTTCTCAACCGTTTGTCCGATTTAGTCCAAATTTGGCGCTGATGAATCGACTCAAGGAAATCTATCTTTTATATATATTACATTTAATTCTAATAGTTAATACTTTACTGACTAGAGAGGAAAAAGTGGAGCTTTCTGTTTGTTTTTTTAATGCAGATAATTCTGTCCATTTTATTCACTTTTAATTTGAGGAGACCAATCCTGATGGATAGCTTGTAGAACGCAGGGGATTGGGGGTTATTTGGGGTTATTCCCGCCGAGCGGATGTCCAGAGATCCTCCTGAGGAGGATGGAGAACGGCAGGAAACCAACATCTGACCAGACGGGAGAATTACTCTCCTCCTGGAGGTCTTTAATGTGAAATCAATACACCCTTTCCTATGAACCGGTGAGAAACAGAAACACTTGACCTCAGGATTAGCCAGTCCCCCCCCCCCCCTATATATTTTGTCGGCATGAAGGACTAGGACGTCAAAACATTTTTACTCTGTTCGAGAACGATTAACGTAAAGTCGTGTAGTTTATGTTGGAGTAATTTTTCACAGTTTGTACTAGGGGGCGCAAGTGAGGCCAATTGGGTTGTTTTGGACTGTGACCGAACAAAAGTTTTCATATATTTGTTATTTGGAGAAACATTTTGTACAGTGTTTAAATAAATGTTTGACATGTCCGAGCTTTAGCCAAAGTTTTGTCTTTTTTTATGACATGATTGTTTTGACGGTGGACCCGAATAGAGCTAGCAAATTATGCTACAGAGCAACGTGTACAATTCTAGATCAAACAAATCATGTGTTATTGGATATTTTTCTAATATAGTTGGTATTAAAAAGAACCAGAAATAGAAGAAAAATGCGTATAGCTACATTATTTGGGCAAATATTTGTATACATCATGATTCAATTTTTCCTTTTTACACCTCTGTTGTCTGTATTTTTTCCATTTTCCATCTTATAAATGTTTCATGGAGCATGTTTGTTTGTGCAATAGTAAAAAAAAAAAAATATTTATTTTACTATTGCACAAAAAAAAAAAATTTTTTTTTTTTCAAATTTGATTTTATGCTTTTTCAGTGTTTCAAGTTTGCAGAATCTTAAAACAGTTCGTTAATATCAGAAAAATAATTGCCATTTAGAGCTGATACTGTGTTGAAAACAAAAAGATACCAAACTTTGGCACATTATCTACGCAAAAATATTCAAAAACGGCTTATAGACTAGACCATCTCAGGGCTCCACAGACGACTGACACATTTAAAAAAGGACGTAAAACTTTCCTTTTTAGCAGAACCTATAACTTTAAATTAACATTGCTGCTTTTTGGTCCTATTTTTATATAATTATTATTTTATTTTATTTTTTATTGATGCTTTTATCTGCTTTTACTTTGTAGCACTTTGAGATTTGATGCAAATGTAAAATGCGTTAGAAATGAAATGTATTATTATTATTAATATTAATAAACCCAAAATCAAGAGAAAGTAAAATATTGTAAAAGAGTAACTTTTATTTAGTAAAATTTTATTATTAAATATTTTTTTAAATTATTGTATTTCTTTATTAATTTTGAATTCATTGCGCTTCTTTTAGATCAAATAAAAAATCGGAACCGTTTTCCATTATTCATAAAATTTCATCTTATAACCCCAATTTTTTTTAAATTCTTTTAAAACACGTTTGACCAAAATTATTTGTCTTTTTATTTATTTTTGGTCACTTTAGGGCGTCTTAAGATATTCAATGAAAAAAAAAATAATGACCCCCAACAACATAAAGTATGCAAATAAATCATATTTCCATAGTTCCATTTGTTTTACATGGTGAGGACATCAAAGAGTCAAACATCGCAGAGATGTAACACTATGAAAAAAAAATCAAAAATCAAACGTTGATTCATGGGTTTCTCCTGGCAGATGATGTTTTAATAAACCCTCCTGTGGGCTTCCTGACCCCACCCTGTCGGCGTCCCCTCCTCCTGTCCGTCCCCCTTCTACGAGTCCCCTCACCTTAAAGCAGGGGGGGGGGGGGGCACAGATCAATACGTTTGATGGGGAGGCAATAAGCAGCCCTATTAAGTGACAAAGGTTTACTCTGTAACAGCTGGGCTGGCGCCGGAGCCGAGCTTGTCTGACTAATGAATCGTGAAACAATCAGGCAGTAGCCATTTGTGTTTAGATCTGTAAATATGGCGCGGTACAAGTGCCAGACCATCGCTGGCGCCCCAGCTGGGGCCACAGATGGTCTGGATTGGAGGCGAGGCGCAGGCAAAGCGTTAGCTCCTCCAGCCCACACCGCGCCGCACCTCCTCTGTCTCCGAGTGACAACTTCACTTTCGCGCTAACTTAGCCCGCCTGCCCCACATCGGGAGCCAGGATTTGGTAAAAAAAAAGAAGAAAAAAGTGACAGCTTCTGAATGGGGGCCCGGCGATGAGTAGTCTTCCTGCGGTCCAGCAGGGGGAAGCAGGGGGGCGGGGGCAGGCGAGAAGAGGAAGAGCAATGATGATGGTGCTATTTAAAGACATGATCAACCTAATTAACCTTGGGGTGCCAATGACTAATTCTTAGGTGGAGTCTAATTCCGTCGCCGCTATAGTGGCGGCGGTGGCGCGTCGACATCGTAAATCTCTCTAATAAGAAGCACTTTCTCCGAGAGGACGAAGACGAGCGCGCAGGCTGGTCATTATTTGGAAGAGGATTGGAGGTACTTTATGTGGTGTTCTTATTAGTCACGCCGGGGGGATGAGGGGGGGTCGCCGATGACGGCCCGCATCATCCGCCGACAGCTGAGCAAACACTCCGACGTCCTAACAGACGAATAAGAATTCATGTTAAAGCCCTCTTCTCGTCCTTTGCTGCAGAAAAACGATGAACGCCATATAAGCAGCAGGAGGGGGGGTGGGTGGCGGACGTTAGCAAGGGATGGGGGGTGGGGTGGGGGTTGTCCTTGAGGATGGAGGAGGCTTATTTAATCCATTTTCAAGGTAAAATGATCTTCCGGCACTTTACGCCACACACGGACTGCAGTGGGTCTGAAAGCGCTACAAAGCCATTAGGAAGCCCCGCCCCCTCCCCCTCTCTAGTCTATTAAACTGAATGACAGACGTTGTTTACAACCCCAACTGCTTCAGCAAACCAAACCATTATCGCTGCATACTGATGTCAGCATCAACAGCCGGATTGGCTGTCAGCGGCAGCGGCGGCGGGGGGGGGGGCTGCCTTGCGCCTTAAAGCAACATCCATCAGCGTTCAGGCAGAACCTGCTGATCTCTGTAATAACAGGTATGGATGTCATGCAACATCATGATTTCACAGGAGACGTTCATATTTCATATCTTTGCTTCAGATTAAAGAAGGAAATTAAATTAAATTCATTTCGTCTCAGTTCCATTTTTTTTTTAATCACATGGGGAAATTATGGAATATCCTTTCCCTCGTTCTCACGCCATAACTCTAAAACTCTTTCATGGATCCTTTTCTTATTTTGTACCCTCTTAGACCTCAGTCTGAGGAAGAACTGGATTGATTTTGGAAATGATTGGTTGCATATGCTTGACACTAGGGGGCGCTTTAGCAGGTCAAACTTATTTAATGCTTCATTAAGTGAATAAAACCGATATAATGTTAAATATAAGACACAAATAAAACCGGAATCAAGAAAAAAATAAAGTTTTGTAAAAAGGTTAACTGTACCTGGGCTCATTTTGAAAAATGTGACTGAAACTGTGTATAATATAGCTAAGGAGTAAGGGGCCGAGGATGGAGCCCTGGGGGACACCACAGGTCAAAGGGATTTTTTGGGGGGCATAATAAAGCCGACAAACGAAAAAGAATTACATATTTGATAGAATTTGAATCAAAAGTATAATAAAAGTGGAATAAAACATGCTTGGGATAATTTTCTTTTAAAATTTTATTCAAATTTAAAAAATATTTTTTATTAATAGCAAAATTATTTATTTATTTATAAAAAATTAAAAAATTAAAAAAATTATTTTCTTTTTTGTTTTGTTTGCATTTTAACGCTTGAGTCATCACATTAATATTGAACCATTTTTTCAATACCCAACCAGATGTTTTAATGTTTAATTGTCATCAACACTAATGACATCATTCT
>VRLP01006017.1:0-12500 GCA_009660295.1 Lophius piscatorius | reverse complement strand
AAAATACAGTTTTCCGGACATACCTCAAAAACTATTTGATGGATCTTCTTCAAATGTTACTTCCACATAGACATGAGTGTGAGGAAGAACTGGATTGACTTTGGGAAAGATCCACCGTATATTTCTGGCACTAGGGGGAGCTTTATCTCCAAACATTTTCAAGCCACAAAATCTCAACGGTTTGTCCGATTTTGTCCAAATTCGGTGTCCATGTATCGACTTAAAGAGATCTATCTTGTTTATGTCATATTTTACTCACTCTAGGAAGCTTCTTTTTAATGAAAAGTACTTTGGACCTTACCTGACATGTTATTTGAGGAGTTCATTCAGGGGGTGGCTGGTACAACACAGGGGATTGGGGTCTTTTCCTGGATTTAACCAGAAGATTTATTTGCCACTTCTTCTGCGTTACATCCCAGAATACTCGTAGAAACCTTCTTCTACCAAACAGCAGCAGCAGTTCCTCTGACGGAGTGGCTGAATCGTCTCTGTGGCGGCGAGGCGCCGTAACACTTGTCGCAATGATTTCCTGTCAGAGGTCACGTTTAAAAAAAAAAAAAAAAAAAAGTACAAGCCTTGGAATAGTGAAGATGGATGTCCGGCGTGAAAGTCGTCCCCTCCTCCGTGGTTCCTCCGCGGAGGCGTGGGCGCAGAGACGTGGGATTGGATCCTAAATGGAGGTTGGGAGGGGCGGCGTCGCGGGTTCTTAATCGCCGTCGTAAAAGTTTACACAACGGCCATTTCTCACAATCCGTATTGACCCGAGGTTTCAGAACAAACCGGCAGAGAGGGGGAAAAAAAGGGCCGTATCGTCGGCGAGCCTTAGGTGCAACATGCCCTCGTAATAGTCCAGAGAAAATATCGACTGACGGAGGATGAAATGAGGCGTGAATGACCATAAGCGTGAAGACAATTACACCCTTCGGGAATCGTATATTTTTCGAAGGTAATTTTCCGCCGGAGTCTTCACGCTGGGACCCGGTCAGGTTACGCCATCTCCTCTCCGCTTGAACTGCCCTTGAACTTCGCTTCGAAGTGCCGCCTGACTCTCCGCCCCCGCATCTGGTTCTTTTAGCTCCGATGTTCAGACTAATGCCGCGATTATCTTGATCTATGGCGGGACTCAGACCCCGTTAGCGGCTCGCTGTCGAAATCAGCACATTTGCAGAAACAAGGGGCCCGAGAGGAAGTCCTGACTTTGGGGCGCCGATGGTCTTGATTGATTCGGAAACTACTTTCTGGCTCCGTGAATGACCAGGTGAGCCTGACGCTGAGGGCGAACCCAATAACCCCTGGGATGAAAACGGATTAGAGACGGGAATAAAGATGCGGCGGCGTCCTTTAGAAACTTCTTGATGTTGGTCATGATGTCCCCGATGTATCGAACGAACAAGAGTTAATAAAACTATAGAAGAAGGTGGATGAATGTCATGAAAAGAAAAAGCAAGATCTTCTCGTCCATCATGTTCTGAAGAAATGACGTCAGGCTAATCTAATGTTAGCCGAGCTTTATCTGCAAAATGTGCAGTTTTTGGGCCATTACTTCTCAACTGTCGGTCCGATTTAGTCCAAATATCTATTCTGTCGTATTCCTCTCTAATAGTTCATATTTTACCCACTAGGGGGAGCTTTTTTGCAAAAAAATACTGTTTCCCGAAATAAATTCCTAACCGTTGCTCTGATTTCGTCCAAATTTACCTCATTCTAGCTTATATTTGTCGTATTCCACGACAAATATAAGACTGTTGACTGTTACTTTCACCAAATTTGCTGACAGGAAATTAAACATGGAGATCGATCTGGTACATATTTATATATAAATATTCCAGTTCCTATTTTACTCACTTGGGGGATCTTTTGGTGAAAAACTAAATTTGCCACGCCCCCTCTGGAGCCATAAATTACTTTTTTTTTAAGTTTAAGTGACAAAGAAAATTGGTATTTTCAGCTAATTATACACACAAAGAAACCTAGTTCTGAATATGATATTCCGTTTATGCGTCTGCTCTGGATCAACCTGGAATGACGGAACCCAAAAAGGTCACAGAATGAGACAAATGGCGCTCAGACATGATGTGGAGCGATGCTGCAGCGGAACGATTGACTTTGTCTGCCCAGAATTCTCTCGCAGCGACGAAGAGCGGCCCCTGAAGATCCACCCCACCGCCGCGTGGCTCCCTGCCCTCGCCGCGGCGTGACTGGGACAAGGATGAGTGGCGCTAAAGGACAACCTCATGGACACCAGTTGTGCTCCCAGAACCGGCGCACGTTATTACCCCCCAACAGAAGCCCGGTGAAGACGAGCGCCAGCAGCCCGTCCCCGGCACAGCCTCGCTGGGAGGTGCTTAGACAGATGGGCCGCCCCCCAGCAGGACATTAGCGGTGGAGATTTGAAAACATCTTAAAGCCCCTGTCGCCGCACGGAGACGGCGGTCAGGAGGCTAATGTGAGGAGAGGACATCGCCGGGGCGAGCGCTGGGATGAGCCGCGATGAGAACAACAGCTGTCCGATGTTACGAGGAGCGGCGCTACATCGGGTTCATTATGGTCTGTGGGGCGACGCTGGAAAAGGCCGTTTGATGTCGGTGCTGCTCAGACTCCTGGACCGACCAGGAAGTAACGTCGACACAGTCAGGAAGTGAGTCGTGAAAGCAGGGCCAAGTCAGGCTTAAGTCCACTTAATTCAGTTAAGTTGATTCAGTTCATTTATGTCGGATTAAGAGCGCTTCATAATTATGTTGGTCTAACTCAATGTATCTGGGTTGAGTTTATATCATTAATTAGGCTTTATTCAACTTAGTTTCATGTAATTGGTCTAACCTTATTTGATTATGTGGGTCTAACTCAGTAGTAAAATTAACCTCATACATTTATCTGACCAACTACATGGAGTTTATCTAACCCAAATGAAGAAAGTAGGCCCAACAGAATTGTTGATTGGTAGATCGGAAACTCTGAATTCTGAGAATAAAGTCAGAATTTTGACTTAAAAAAAAAAATCAGAATTAAGGGAATAAAGTCGGAATTCTGAGAAAAAAAAGTGGGAATTCAGAGTTTAAAATAAGAGTTCTGACTTTATTCTCGCGATTCCGACTTTGAATTCAGAATTAGGGTTAGAATTTTTTTTTTCATGTAACCTTGTCTGAGAAAAAAGTCAGAATTTGGACTTAAAAAAAAAATCAGAATTAAGGGAATAAAGTCAGAATTAAGGGAATAAAGTCAGAATTCTTTGAATAAACTCAGAATTTTGATTTTTTTTAAAAAAATCAGAATTAAGGGAATAAAGTCAGAATTCTGAGAAAAAAAAGTCAGAATTTTGAGTTTAAAATCAAAACTGACTTTAAACTCGGAATTCTGACTTAGTTCTCGTGATGCTAACCTAGCCACAATGCTAACGTGACCTCACAGTTAGATAACAGCCTGATGTCAGCTTGAAGAGCAGATACATAAGAGATTAAAATGATCAACCCTGATCATCTGATGTTTACGCTTCGTTTGAAGACGCCGTAACAAAAACCCAGAGAACCACAGCCCGTCTCTGATGACCCCCACACCCCCGAGAGCGAGGGAATAAATCTCCGGCCTGATGCAAACAGTCTGCAGCAGGAAGCTCGCCCAGAAGATGCAGAGTCGAGGTGACACGTATCATCGTCTCCGTCGTCAGCGGGGGCGCCGTTTGAAGCTGTGATGTCATGAGAACAGAGGGTTTGGACTATTCCTGGATGTTTTCTCCACACCTGCGCCTGGAATGCAGCGGGTTGGCATTTCCAACTTTATCACCTGTCAGAAGAGAGACGCTCCGGAGAGTGTATTATTTGTGTGTATATGTGTGTGTAAGTATATATATGTGTGCGTGTGTGTATGTGATTGTTTGTTTGTGTGTGTATGTGTGTGTGTTTTATGTCCGTATGTGTGTATGTGTGTGTGTTTTATGTCCGTATGTGTGTATGTGTGTGTGTTTGCGTGCATGTGTGTGTATGTGTATACGTGTATTTGTGTGTATATGTGTGTGTATGTGTGTGTGTCAGTCTCTTGGGGACACCGTGATCAAGGTGACACGTCTCTCTGGTCTCAGCAGGGGGTGTCTGGGCTCCAGAAGGCCATGGGTGTCAGAGCAACAAGGCCCCACGCTGGATGATGTCATAACCCCCCCTGATGAGAGTGTTCTGGCATTACACCGAAGAACAGGAGCGTCTTCTACTTTTCTCTCATCTTTAGAAGGTTCTGTCAGAGACTCCTCTGGATGGTTCTTCTTCTCCAGGGTTCATACCTGCTGTCACTCTGGACCACAGAACCGCAGAACCGTCTCAGTGTTCGGATCCTTCTTGAAGTTGTTTGGCTCCTCTTTTGGCTCTTTTGGATCAAATCTCAAAGTGCTACAAGGTAAAAGCAGATAAAAACGTTGATAAAAAATATAATAATATTTATATAAAAACATGACCAAAAAGCAGCAATGTTAATTAAAAGTTATAGGCCCTGCTAAAATGAAAGTGTTAAGTCCTTTGTGTCTGTGGAGCCCTCAGATGGTCAGGGAGGGCATTCCACAGTCGAGGGGCAGCAGAACAGAATTATTGTAAAAGTTATTAATACTATTAGAAATACAAATTATTATATGTGGTAAACATCCATCTGCTTCGTACAGCCCCCAAAGGCCCCGTCCTAGGCCCCTTACTCTTCAGCATATACATGCTACCACTGAGTCGTATTATAAACAGGTACAGTCACGATTTTCACGTAGAAATAGTGACTCAAATTGAGCTCAACCAAACAGTTGAGTTAAAGTTTGTGTTCAAATACAATCAACCGACCGAGAGCTAACCCAAAGTAACCGATAGCGGCTTGAGTAAAACAAGTTCAAAGAATATTCCAACAAAACATGTGCAGTAATACAGAAGTTGTAAAGAAAGGTAAGAACACTGATACTTCCTTCGGTCCGGCTGGAGCGACCATCAACGAAACCAATGTCACGTCCTCAGCATTGCCTTCAGGAGAAATCGGACAAATTTGTTCTACAAGAATGCACTGGGTAAAGATTCACGCAAATCAGTCCCGTAGTTTTTCTGTAATCCTTCTCACCAACAAACAGACAAACGGTCCTGAAAAAAGACGGTCCTGTCTTCATGCATACAGCTTAACTGCTACCGTAAATGCATAAAAGCAGCAAGAAGGTTCTATTCCAACTGGTAAAAATATTAAATCATCGCTCAGGACTTTTGATTCTAGCTTTAAAGGTCGTACAGATGGCAGAGGAATCAAGAGTGACAGCAAAGGAGGAAAAAGATCTTCACAGAGGAAGTGGGACCAGACCCACCACACACCTACACTCAGTAACACAGATGGAAAAAAAAGGAAAGAGGAACTAAAAGAAAATAAGTTGTCTTAACGTGTTCAAAGTAATGACATTAATATTGCAACAGTCAATTCCCAATATCTTGATTACAAAATTCTGATATATTTGTTCCTCACCTGGCATGCATCAGCATTAATGTATACTCATGCCTCACCTGGCATGCATCAGCATTAATGTATACTCATGCCTCACCTGACATGCATCAGCATTAATGTATATTCATGCCTCACCTGACATGCATCAGCATTAATGTATATTCATGCCTCACCTGACAAGCATCAGCATTAATGTATACTCATGCCTCACCTGGCATGCATCAGCATTAATGTATACTCATGCCTCACCTGACAAGCATCAGCATTAATGTATACTCATGCCTCACCTGACATGCATCAGCATTAATGTATACTCATGCCTCACCTGACATGCATCAGCATTAATGTATACTCATGCCTCACCTGACATGCATCAGCATTAATGTATATTCATTCCTCACCTGGCATGCATCAGCCAAAAGAAATAAACAAATCGAGTCAAACTACAATAAAAATGATCAAAAAAACAGCTGTTCAAAACAGTTTATGTCGTAAAACAGAACAAACGCGTTTTATTTGTACAGGATTGCATCTGCGACTGAAAACATTTTCTTTGAGTAAAGAAAGGGGAAAAAAAAGCATCTTTCATCAGAACTTTTGTTTTTCTCTCGTTAGGCAAAGAAAAAAATGGGACCGATGTGAGACGGGTCGGGTCAGGATGAGACGCCAGGTTGTACTTAAGTGTGTACTTTCTCATGTACACAGTTTCATACGGACAAAAGCACATTACATGCAACATATACACAGTATACACAATGTACACAATAAACATAATATACACAACATACACAATATACACAATATACATAATATACACGATATACACAATACACACAATATTCACAATATACTCAATAAAAACAATGTACACGATATACACACTATGCCAAAATATACACAATATGTAATTAATTTATCTTGCATACAAACTTTAGTAAAGCTGTGCAGTATCTGCATGAGGAAGAAAAGAAAAATATAGTTTCTCATAATAATCTACACACACACACACACACACACAACACATGCACATACACACACACACACACACATATGCTACAATTCACAGATGCAAACCATGAAATCATCCACAAGACAGAAAATCCATCTCTCCCTCTTCTTCACAGTTCTCATGCAGAAGACCCTCCCCTCCCGACACATACACACACACACACACACACACACACACACATGCAAACACACAAACACACACACACAAACAAAAACACACAAACACACACTTTCAGCCTCTGCTTTTTCAAGTTCTTACCCCCCTCTCACCCCAACACACACACACATACACACACACGCACACACACACACACACACCTCATCGACCAAACTGCTTCAGCCACTTGCCTGCCAGCGAGGCAAGATGGCCCCCCAGCCCCTCCAGCCAATCAGACAGCTTGGCTGGCGCAGGAGTTCACGGACCAGCTGATCCAGCCTCCCGACTTCTTCCTCCTTCATCTGCTCTTCTGGAAATACTTGGACGCGAGCGGAACATCGTCGCTGGAGCTTCAGCAGAGAGTGCGACGTGATTTATGATGTGATTATGTCGGACCGATAACGCTTCAGGAGCAGAGTTCTGATGCATGCGTCGATACTTAACGGAAAACAGGAAACTGCCGACGGATTCGTCTCTGTGACTTCGGGGTCGTTCATCAAGTGGGATAAGAAACCAGGATAACCCGTGTGTGTGTGTGTGTGTACGTGTGTGTGTGTGTGTGTGTGTACGTGTGTGTGTGTGTGTGTGTACGTGTGTGTGTGTGTGTGTGGTGTATTTGGTGCGTGTGTGTGTGTGTTAGTGTGTGTATGTGTGTGTGTATGTGTGTGTGTGTGTGTATGTGTTCACTTTTACGTAACCTTTTCGCGGTGGTTCTGGCTTTATTCCACCCCTCGGTTCTGTATAAACCCAATGGTGGTTTAATGGGGGGGCGGAGTCTGATTTGTCCAGCCTCTGTACGTAGATGATGTGTAAGATCTGAGTGGACCCAGACCCAGTGGCTTTCCTCTCCACCTTTAAAACTCGCCGTCAAAGTAAGCAGGAAGATCAGACTCGTGAAATAAACCAGTGAGTTCTGTCAAGTTTACCTGGAAAATCAGCGGGAGAGGAGACGGCAGGAAGTGGCGAGTTTTGAGTGAAGCAGGAAGTGGCGAGTTTTGAGTAAAGATCATGGCCTCCCTTCCCTTCCCCGAAATTTTTGTAAACCGATCCGGTGCAGCTCACGTTGCGATGCTGGTCCATCCAGGGCGACCGTACCAACACGGCAGCGCCACTGGAAGCCTCCATAGAAGAGGAGGCCACCGAGAGGACACGCCCTCAAAGAGGACACGCCCCCTGAATAGTGGGCGGACATAAAGAGCTTGTCCTCCTCTTTCTCCTCCTTCTTCTTTGGGCGGTTCCCTTTATGCGGATCATCTGTTTCCATCTTGTCTTCTGCACCTTCCTCTATCAGACCAACCAACTGCATGTCCTCTCTCACCACATCCAGAAACCTCCTCTTTGCTCCTCCTCTTCTTCTCCTTCTGACAACTCCATGTCCAGCATCCCTCAACCAGGAGATCCACTATCCCTCCTCTTCTTCACGGTCAGAACCATCTCAGTCGGTCCTCTCTGACTTTGTCTCCAGGACGTCTAACCTGGACTGTCCCTCTGATGTCTCCTTTCTACTCCTGTCCTTCCTCCTCACTCCCAGAGAACATCTGAACATCTTCATCTCTGCCTCCTGTCTTCTGGTCAGAACCACCGTCTCTAAACCATCCAGCAGAGCTGCTCTAACCTCCATCTTGGAAACCTTTCCCTTCACTCCTGCTGCTCCTCTTCTGTCACAGATAACTCCTCACACTCTTCTCCACCCACTCCAACCTGCCTGCACTCACTTCTTCACCTCTTCTCCACACTCGCCCCGTTACTCTGTAGAATTGAACTCCTGCACTTCCTCTGCCCCTACTCCTCCATCCTCACCTCCTCTTGCCTCCCTTTTATTCACACACATGTATTCTGTCTTCATACCTCCACCTCTCCAGGTTCTCCTCCACCTGCTCCCTGCTCTCACTACAGATCACAATGTCCTCCACCAACATCATAGTCCATGGAGACTCCTGCTGACCTCCTCCGTCACCCTTTCCATCACCATAGCGAACAAGAAGGGTCTCAGAGCCCATCCTTGATGCAGTCCCACCTCCACTTTGAGCCCATCTGTCGCTGCGGTACATAGAAAAAATATTTTTTTTAAGTTAGTTTAAGAAAAATCTTTATTTCCGGCTGATTACAAACCAAACAAAAACAGAATCATAAATATTATATTCCCTTTACTCAAAGAGAAACCCCCGAAACTCTACGTGTCTCAACGTAACCGTGGTTACAGACACAAAACAGACGTTTCATGGCGTTCTGAGGTGAAAAATCACCTCCCCGTTCCACCGGGAGAGAAACTGTTGTGTGATTATGATGAACCGGTTAAACTGCAATTACGCCGGCGAGCGATGGGAGAAGAGACGACAGCAGTTTAGGCGACAATTTGCGAGGCGGCGGCCGTGGCGTCTGCAGCTGGGGCCTGTTCTAATGCAGTAATTGATCGACTCAGCCGGTCACAACTGGGTTCAGAATTAGAACTCCAATTATCCTCGTTATCAGACCCTCTAATTGCTGCATCAAAGGCACATCAGTGTTTTTGTTTGTCGTTATGAAACGACGCCGGCGTTATCCGATTTCGTCAGCTGATCTGAAGGCGTCCGCTCAGGCCTCGTCACTGATTTAAGGGTGTGTGTGTTTTTTTTTTTGTTTTTATACCTTGTCAGCTTATTTACACTAAAAAAGGCTAAAAGAACTTCCATCTGCATTCTTTGTGGAAACGATATTTTCCCAGACCGCGGGAGAAGAAATTTAAATTATTTATCCGTATTTTGCGTCATCATTTATATTTTTTACTTTAATGGCAACTGATGATGATGAGGCCAACGATGAAGGCGTGTCAACATGAAATCGGATAGATGCGGTTGGCTGACCTTGAGGATCGGTGATTGACGGGCCGGCATGAGAAACAACTATGACCCGAGTGTGCAGGGAGATAGTCCTCTTGACGGAGGATCTTAATTTTGCTGACTCAGGATATACTGACGAAGGTATGGCGACTCTGACTGGCATACTTCAGGACTGACTTGATTGTCGGTCGTTGCCTCCATCTTTGATTCGTCTGCAATGACCAGATCCTGTTAGTGTCAGGCGGCAGCGGCGTCGCCTGAACCCGACAGAAAACATTCCGTCACCTCGGAAAATGCGAAAGCTAAACGGTTTTGAAAGCGCGCTTTATCCTACGACTGACAGCGTCTCCTTGCCCCCAGCATATTCTCCGTGTTTGTCCGTGTAACTGTGAAAAGCAGTTCATGCCGAGTCAGCAGATCCTCTCTGAGAACGACAAGAAATGGGACACGGAACCAGAATCCGCCTTCGACCCGGAACAGACTGTCAGGGACCAAAAAGTGAGGAAATGAAATTTCTCTTTGGGATAAATTATGTTTAAATTTATGAGGAAGCGAGACTGAATTTAAAAAAAATGAGACTTTTCAACAAGACCCATAAAAGAGGAGTAATAAGACGCTGAAAAGGGAATCGAAAAAAAATCCCAGCCGTTTGAAAACAGGCGAAGGAAAAACATCGTCACAGACGTTCCCGTTTAAACTTCCAGCATCACTCATGAGAAGTTGTGGAAAATATGAAGGACTATTGTCCTTACTGAAATCAGGGCCAATTAGGGAATATTAATGATTGTTACATGTGCATATGCTGGAGCTGGAAAAAGGGAAGGTTAATAGACAGGCAGCATCACACCATCACATTTATCAGTTTCTATTTATCTCTCCTTGGGAGGTGGCAGCTTTACAGTAAATA
Organism: Lophius piscatorius; assembly: GCA_009660295.1. Classification (NCBI taxonomy): domain Eukaryota; kingdom Metazoa; phylum Chordata; class Actinopteri; order Lophiiformes; family Lophiidae; genus Lophius; species Lophius piscatorius. The sequence goes on along the minus strand of VRLP01006017.1, from coordinate 2,164 downwards.
CCGTCTGTCCCCCTAATTTCCTAATGATGGTGATAATGATGGAGAATGGCGCAGTCATTAGCGGGGACAGGCTCTGTGCATCACTCTGTCAGCGCCGTCTCTCCCAGAGCCGCGATGAGAAGTGATGGGGCCCAGCTGTTCCCCGCGTCCTCTCCCCAAACTCAGATTCCCTGAGACCGCGAGGGGAGGGGGGGCCGCAGGAAATGTACCAACAAGACAGGAAGAGACGAAAGGAAACCTTGGATCAAGAGAGGACGCGAAACCTCGCCGGACTCCTACAGAGTTGGCGAGTTAGCTAGCGAGCTAACGTAGCTCTTGGAATCCGGACGACAAAATCATCCTGGTGTCCAAAGTAAACTGGTCACATGTGTCCCATAGAACAATCTATGGTGTCCTGGATGACCACATCCTGTATCCTTTAAAGTGTGTGTGTGTGTGTGAGTGTGTGTGTGTGTGCGGATGTGTGTGTGTGTGTGTGTGGGGGGGGGTCCGGAAAAGTCTGGATTTATGGAATCGCCATCACCGCCGCCGCAGATCCTTCGTGTTAACGTGATAACTCGAAAAACAATTTCATGGATCATTTTCAAATTTTTTTGCGCCCAGAGACCTTAGTGCGAGGAAGAACTGGTTTTACTTTGGTAAAGGGCAGTTGCGTATTCTGGCCACTAGGGGGATAATACTTTCTCGACCGTTGGTAACCAGTAAGAGGGGAAGTTTGCAGCAGGACACTACAAAAAACCAAAGAGTTATCCAACAACAAATAGCAATCATTTTCTTCTTTGTTGGTTTTTGGAGGCGGAGTCTTTTCTTCATTGTATTCCTGCCACTCCAAACTAAAAAACACGAAAACTGTTCTCTAGAGCCAGTGTTAGTTTTTTCCACTCTAGGCTACTCTACAAACCTTGTGAGCTCAAGACACGCCCCCTCTGGAGATATAACGCGTTTATTTTAAGCTAACGTTTTAAAAACTACAGTAATTTTGCACACTGCACCTTTAAGTGCTGGCTCAGCACGGCTCTTTCTTCACAGCCGACAAAAAAATATATATATATTTTTATAGATGATCAAATATTTAAATAAATGAACCGGCCTGTGTGACAGTCTATGTTCATATATTTAAAATATATAAAAATAATGAATAGAAGGAAGAGTAAAATCAAGGTCAGTGCTTTGAAAACTCTTGTGGGCCGAATAAAATGTAAGTTATTATGTAATTAATGTTGAATTACTCACAAGGACGCCGGGAACAGCTCAATAACGTCGCTGCGTAATTATCTCACCTCATTTCTCAAAAGCATCACATGACCCGTTTTCCACGGAGATGGTTCCAGGGCTAGTTCGGAGCCAGAGCCTGACTTAGCACCAGTTATATTGCTTTCCAACAGCCGAAGCACCAGCTCCGGGATCTCAGAACTGGTGCCAGCCAAGCACCAACTCTTTGCTGGTCTAGAGCCGAGAACCGATGGGCTCCTTAGCAATGGAAAAGCAAACTGGTTCTTAGGAGTTGCGCGAGTTGAACCAAGTGAGAGCTGGCACTAGCACCGAGCTAGCACCAGGTTCTTTTTGGTGGAAAACAGAAACTTAAGCAAGGTGTCACAGCCAGCACTTATTCATTTTCCTTTTAACCTTCTCTATCACTCCTGAACCTTCATCACCGACCGTCGTCACACTTTTAGCATCTCTTTCTGGAGGAGGAGGAGGAGGAGGAGGAGGAGGAGGAGGAGGACATCCTGGCCGCTCTCTCCCTTCACTTCTTTTTATTGTGCATGCTCCCTTTGTCTCCGCCGTCTGAATAATCCGTCCACGCTGCAGGCGTCACTATCAGCCTTGCAGAACATGTTACAATTAGCGCTGATTGTCAAATACTCCTCGTTTCCAATAGATTAATTTACACGGCCTCCTGAATTATTGGCACCCTGTAAAAAAAAGAAAGAAGAATGGGTTAAAATGAGATGAATAAAAATTGTCTTTATGGTCTGTACCCCTCAATTATAAATCAGATCATTCACAAAAGTCTAAGCTTTTGGAATTTACTCCATGATGCACCACAGGGAAGGAGTGGGGGTCATTTTGGACCCACTTATGGAAGAGTGGGCTACTAAAACACAAAAACTACAATTTCTTAACAAATATTCAAGGTCAATTAAAAATGTAAATGGTACGA